>VWZX01004010.1:303825-367460 GCA_013399015.1 Galbula dea | reverse complement strand
AGTACTGACCCCTGAGGGACTCCACTAGACACAGGCCTCCAACTAGACTCCATCCCATTGACCATAACTCTCTGACTTCTGTCCTTCAACCAGTTCCCAATCCACCTCACTACCCAATTATCTACCTGCTACCTGGATTCAAGGGATTTACATCAGTTGATGGTATCTATTTTGTTGGCTTTTTTTGCAGTCTTTAAAAGAACTCCCAGTTTCTTTGCTTTTAATGTCAGTGATTAAAGATTACTTGTTCTGGGCTTTTTTACTGAGCCAAATGGTAGCAGGAGATGATGGCAGTTTGAAGAGCATTATCTGTAAGTGTGCTGTGTGAATTTGGAGTTTGGATTTGATTCTTGGGTCTTATCAAATCCTTTCAACATTTCTGATACAGCTTTCTTTCATGAACAATGGATGAGTATCTTAGATTGGACTTAATTGGACTTAAATTTACACCCTCTTGTAAAATGTTTTAACTCAACAGACAAACTGGCAAATGTTATAATGGCATTTAATGTCACACACAGCAAATAACTAGTTTTAGGCATGAAATTACAAGTTTAGCAATGGCATTTTAAACATTGCTGTTTCACAGAAACAACTGCAGATTCATTTATGTTTTTCCAATGACAAAACTATTGCATCACAGATAGAGTTTTTCATATTTGCCCTGTTTTTTCTTCATCACATTTCCCAACACTGTCAGCAGATGTTCTCTCTCTATGTTTGCCTGCCTGCTTGGAAATGGGCTTTTTCTTCATTTTTACTAAGCTCTACTTTAACAATTTCTATATATAAATATTAACACACTTGAGAACTTCACTAAAGACAACTGCAGAACTTAAGCAACAAATCCAACTCATAACTCAAGAAAGATTTTGCTTCCCTCCATCTACACTTAACAATCTTATAAACAACTTCCCTTGACCAAAAGCCTAACAAAATATAGTATTTGTAATAAAGGAAAACATATTATTAGCTGTCCTGAGATATTAGTTTAGATAGAATGATTTCTTCCTAATAAAACATTTCTTCAGCAAAATACAAAACAACAAAGGCAGTTGAATGCCAGCAGCTAGCTTTCTCAAATGGACACATTTGTAGTGTAAAGAATCCATGCAGCTTTTTAATGCCAATTTAAAGACTGTTGAAAACAACATGAGAGTAAAAATGCAACAAATCACCTTGGACTGGATTTGCAAAGTCCCCATTGCATACTCACACAGCTCTTAGAAACTCTGGGGATCTCCAGGGATCTTATTTCCTACATTTAACTCATTTGCATCACTACAGTGTTCTGCAAGTGAACAAGAGGCAGAAGGAAGAAAAAGAGCTGAAGAGTTGGGGGACACGGGGTTGTGGCTGGGACAAAATGCTTAGCCATGATTAATTACAGATAAGTAGTAATCTGGAAAGCTTAGGGCATTTGTTGATTATGGAACACATACAAAAACCTCCTAAACCATGAAGCAGATGTGAATGGTAACAGACAAAACCACACCTGGTCCATGATATTGAAACAGAATTAAAACTCCTTTTACTAGCCTAACAACAGGGGGGAAAAAAAAAAAATCAAACAAATTCTCTTCTCTTGGTGTCAGAACCTTTGCTTTTATTGCTTAATTTGCAGACTTGAGGAGAGGTCACTGGATTGCTTTGAGTGTTTATCACAGAGAGTGCAAGCAACCTTCTTCTTGAAAGGAAAAACCACGCAGTGTGCATATGACAATAGTTCCCAGCAAACAACAATATTGCAGGTGACTTTGTTTGTTTGCTTGTTTCTCCTCCTTTTTCTTTAGCAGGTCTTTTGCAGTGCTAAGAACCCACTGAGCAAAATGAGAAACAAACAACCCACAATTCTTCTTTTAAACTCTCAAGTTTTGCAGCTACCTGAGGGATGAACTGACATGATACTCTGAGCAGTGGCTCTAAAGAAAATAGCCCCATCAAGTCTGGAACCTGAGATAGGGAGGGGAAATAAATAAATAAATGCATCTTAAGGGCTTCTGGGTTCTCTCTTCCTTGCCTCCTTCACTCTCACCAAGCCCATGATCAGTTCCTCTTTCCCCCTATACATACAGACCTATATCCTGGGACACCAAAGAACAAACAGATAGATCTTTTGTTTACACAGGAGGCTGAACACCTTCACCTTGATGGACTCCTTTGTGATGCTTCAGGTAAAATGGGACTGCTAATAGTAACAACAGCCAAGCATGCACTGCAGGCTTCATGTGCTCACAACTTCACGTTGTCACACATAGTTCAGGTGTCTTCTCCATTGGACTGCACTGATTCAGAAAAAGCAAGCCAGAGGAGTCTTACAAGTGAAGAAGAAAAGCAAAGCACTCTCTTGCAGAGCTAGGCAGTGTCAGGTACCCAGTGAAATACATCAGGCTGGGCAGCAGTGGGGTGATTTCATCTTCCCAGCACCGCAGTGAGGGCAGAGTCATTACTCTTGAAGTTAGCACACAAATAAAAGGAGGATGAGAAAATGACTGGCAGATGAAAGTTCTGCAATGCACAGTGCTCAGCATCCCCTGCCCTTCCCTGCCATGCTGTGACAGTAAGGTCAATCAAGTTAATACCATCAGCTTTTCACTCAGACTAAAAATTCTACATGTTTCCAGGCAAGACATAGCAGAGTTTTGTTCTTGGTCACTTGATTTGTCACTCACACTACCTGTGAAAGTTTAATAACAGAAAGAACACAAATATGCTGGGAATTGTATTTTACATCATCTGTATCAGCATTTTCACCTGCTAATTTACAAGCCTCTCAAACTCCTACCAGTACCCCAGAAGCAATCACATGTTTCTAACAACAGGAAGAATATCCCAGAGAGTACTAATTACAGATACTAAATTTGGATTTTTTTTTTCAGTGACACTGTTGAGTGATTTTAAGTTGAGTAACTTAAAAATATCTGGGTGGGCCAAGTTGTGCCTGGCTGGAGCTGAGGTCAGCTAACAGAACAACCTGAGCAGCAATGCTCAGAACTGAGGTCAGCAGCAGGATGAACACTCACTTTTTGTCTCACAGCAAATTACAGGGCTAATTAGTGAACAAGGATAACATCTTGTTATCAGTCTCTTGTTGAAGTTCATCCATTGCTGCTAGCACTGAATGATGAGTGGCTCTAAAGTCAAATGGGAATCATCCTTAGCCTTAGCAGGTTGCTAGAGCTCAACCATTTTTATGAGGTGAAAGAGTAAAAGACTCTGCTTGTGATGCATGAAGAGTAGATTCCTGTTTCCTCATCCTCACCTATGCTAACTTTGTGTTTCTTGCAGGAGGAAAAATCACATTGACTGCAAAATAAGTGCAAGGGCTGAATATATAACACCAAGTAAGAAAGCTAAGATAAGACAGACTGCCAAACAGTTACTTCATGTCACATCAAAGTCCAAGTTTTCTTGTGGTTTCCATTTTGGAGGAAGCTATGACTTGGTTCCTCAACTGTTTGGTCACTGTCATAGCCACAAGCATTAAGGGAAACACTTTCTTTAATGTCCATAAGGGGATGACAGCTAAACTTCAAGTGGTATCAGCAAGGCCACAATCCAGTGCCAAAGATGAGTAACACAGGAAGGCAAAGAGATAAATCAGCAGTAACATTGGCAAGGGTCCTGGTTCACTGATTCCCCAAACTCCTAAACCCCTCAACCTGTATTTGTTCAAACTGCCAACCTGTCAGGTCCCATGGGCTACACATGTACTGCTGCTGTCAGTCCCAGTGTGGAACATCTCTAAAGGAGAAAGAGCAGTGCAGGTGCTCCTGGTTTTGCCTTGGACTAGAGCTGTGAGCTATGTTTTAGGAGTATAAGAACATTAGGGTAACTCCAGGGCAGCAGGTAATGTACTTCAAAGTCTACATAAACCTAGTAACCTGGAGAGTTCCTGTGTTAATGATGCTAATGCCCTTCCTCTGCCCTCAGCATCACTCACATTAGCCTTATGCAGGTATTTATGACAGTATGAACACTGGGGGGGGGCAAATGTCCCCTTTGTGTTTGTAGATAACCTTCTCTACCAGAGCTCTGGTCTGGGGCTCAAGTCCTGCAGTGGTACTGAGCTATGAGAAAATGGCCATTTGAAAGGTGCTACTTAGCACATCTATAGCATGAGCAAGTGCTGGGTGCAGTTCATCTCTCCTCTGTATCATTGCCATCCCCAAAACTTTTAACCTGTTATCAGTAACAAAAGCATTTGGCCTTCTTTTGTGGGAGAAGAAGAAAACCAGGAAAGCATAAAGGACAAACACAAGGTATAGAAATTGTTTCTGAAAAAAGAAATCTAGAAAGAGGACAGATGTCACTTAGTGGGAAGACAGCACATTTTTTAGCATGCCAACCCTGTTCCAATGTTGCACACCAGTTACAGCACAGCTGAGGAATGCAGAAAAGGTCTATCTCACAGACAGTCACTGGACCCTGTTCCCTACTGGAGGGGTTTTAATGACCAAACTATAACTAGTATGGATGAACTTCCTGGCTTCTAGCTGCTTTCCTGCTGCTGAGAGTTTCAGCTCAGATATATCAGCCACCCAGGCAAAAAAAAATACTACTGGTTGTATTAAATCTAACATACCCTAAGGTTTGAATGCTTGACTTTGTGTTTTCAGTATTCCTCTTCATGCAGATTTTTATTCTGTGCCATTGTACACTGTCACACTGCTAAAATTTGACTGACTAGGGTTATCTTAATGCTAGGTGACAATGTCAATGTGCAGAGGATTTCTGAAAGATAACCCTAAAAACCTTACAAAAGCCTGTCTGGAATTGCATGAGTACAAGAAAAAACAACCATATGTGGTAAAGCAAGTTCTAAACTAGTTTATTCCTTAAGCATAACTAAAGTTTTAATATTCCAACTTTTATATGGTGATCTCATCGAGAGAGGACTCACTATGACATCTGCCAGCTCTTGGGTGGATCCCACCAGGCCCCATAGACTTATAGGGGTCTAGTTGGAGGAGCAAGCCCTGCACTAGTGCAGGGTCAGCTAGAGCATTAACAGACTCCCTGTCATTGGTCACTGGCTCATGGCACAGGGTGCTCCAGATCCCATCCTCTGTGTTAAAGACAGAGGCAAAGAAAGCATTAAACGTCTCTGCTTTGTCAATGTCTCTGCTTGTGAGGAGACCATCCCCATTCAGTAATGGGCCAATGGCACTCCTGGACTTCCTCATACTATTAACATATTTAAAAGAGCTCTTTTTACTGTCTCCCACAGCACTGGCCAGCTTCGACTCTAATTGGGCCTTAGCTGCACGGACTTTCTCTCTACAGTGGCATACAGCTTCTCTGTAGACCTCCCACGTTACCAGGCTCTGCTTCCACTGGCCATATACAGATCTCTTTTGCCTGATCTCCAGAAGCAGCTCCTTACTCAGCCAAGCTGGCCTTCTGCCTCACCTGCTTGACTTCCAACATTTAGGGATCGCCTGCTCCTGTGCTCTCAGGAGATGGTACTTAAAAACTGACCAGCTCTGATGGACCCCAGCACCTTCCAAAGTTTTTTTTTTCCCAGGGGACCACACTAAGGAGTTCCCTGAGCTGCCCAAAGTCAGCTCTCCTCACATCCAGGATACAAGTTTTGCTGGCAGTTTTCCTCCTGTCTCTAGAGATTTTAAACTCAATCACTTCGTGGTGGTCGCTGTGGCCAAGACGGCCACCTACGACCACATGGCTCACCAGACCCTTTCTGTTGACAAGTAACAAATCAAGGAGAGCTCCTTTCCTTGTTGGTTCTCTCACTAGCTGCACCAGAAAGCTATCATCTAGGTGTTTTAGAAATCTTCTGGACCTATTTGTGCCAGCAGTGTGGTATTCCCGGTTAACATCTGGCAGGTTGAAGTCCCCCATAAGGACAAGGAGATGCCTTACAAATATCCCTTAGCTCCTCAAAGAATAACTCAACAGTGTCTTCACCTTGACCGGGCGACCTATAGCAGACTCCCACAACCATTGGCTTTATTTGTTTGTCCCTTAATCCTTACCCAGAGACTCTCAACCTTGTCATTACCAGTAGCGAGTTGGGTGCATTGGAGTCCCTCTGTAACATACAGTGCCACACCTCCACCCCTTCTGCCCTGCCTGTCTTTCCTAAAGATCTTATAACCATCCATCATGGCACACCAGTCACAGGACTCATACCACCATGTTTCACTTAAACCAATAACATCATATCTCTGAGACTGGGCCAGTACTTCAAGCTCCTCTTGATTGTTCCTCATGCAACGTGCATTGGTGTAGAAGCATTTCAAAAGTGACTCTTTATACCCACCTCTCCTTGAGACTGGCGAATGTATCTGAAACGCACTCAGCCCCTCAGCCCTTGGAAAGCCAACTCACCCCTCATTTCTGTCATGTCCTGTTCTAACCCCTTCCCCCTTCCAGGCTAGTTTAAAGCCCTATTTATCAACCCTGCCAGCTCCTA
The DNA here is from genome assembly GCA_013399015.1 of Galbula dea. Classification (NCBI taxonomy): domain Eukaryota; kingdom Metazoa; phylum Chordata; class Aves; order Piciformes; family Galbulidae; genus Galbula; species Galbula dea. Next base: position 361,024 of record VWZX01004010.1, on the reverse strand, counting down.
AGGCATGACCCTTCTACCCCTGTGAGAAAGTTGCATCCCATCATATGCCCACAAACCAGCGGATGAATAAACCTTCCCGTGATCAAAGAACCCAAAGTGCCGATGGCGACACCAATTTTGCAGCCATACATTGAAAGATTGGGCCCTCCTATTGCTATCAATATTTTCCTCAGCTACAGTGGGAAGTTCTTGGAAGATCAGCAGTAAAGTCCATGCCTTACTTTATAAGCTGAAGTGCATCCTCAGGAGGAAGTGCTAAGGGAAAAGCTACTTCTTTCACCTTTTCCCAGTAAACGCACACACAGCCTCCTATGATGTCTTCTCACAGGTTGTGGTGGCTACTTAAGAAGAAAGGAAGAAGCCTGGGAGGTAGAACTTTGGCCAATCTGAGGGTTTGACTTCAGGGTTAAACAACAGCAGGGACCAAAATTTCTTTGCAGACCTTTACATTTGCTGCTTCATTGGCACAGTTGCCTCTCTACAATGCTAGACATTTTAAGGGACAGCTTAAATGGTAATAATAATGCTTTTCTAATGCTTTTATTCAAGTAAGAGAAAGTTGTTTGGGTTTTGGGGGGTGTGTGAGGTTTTGTGGGTTTTCTTTGTTTTTTTCAAAAAGCCTTATAATTTACCTGAAATTCCTCAGGTAAAGAAGATTTTGTTTAAGAGCAATCCAGAGAATATTTGCTATTAATAACAGCAACATCAGTAGAGCTTATTCTCTCAGGATTGAGGCAATCTGACTTTGAAAATCACACACTCTTTAACAAATGGTCTTTGTTAGCAAGCCAAACTAACCTTTTTTTAATAATCTGATTCACTTACCTCTGAATTAATTTCATTTTGGACACAAATCATGGATAATTTGGGACTAAAGTTCATTTTGGTAGAATTGCTCTGGGTGAAGCTCTTCCCACTTCTGTTTTTCTTTCTTTATCATGACAAAAATGATTACTTAATATTTACATTGCACCAACAACACAGGCTTCTCTTAACAACCAGGTTCTATTTTGGATGATGTGTGCAAACAGACAGAAATTTGAATTCCACCTGTCATATTCCCTGCCAGTATCTACCCTTTGGCTTATCCACCATCCAGGTCTGATAAGCAACACCTTAGGTATGTGTTAATTGGCTGTATAACTTACAGAATGTTTTTTTTTCCATTCCATTCAGAGAGACAAGGTGTCAAGTTGCTCAGTGTACTTTTTAAAAGCATTAATAGACAAACTAACCAGACTTAAGGTCTGTCAAGCCTGTGGTGTGAGCTTGACCCTGGGAAACATCACACTGCAATTATCACCACCTCTGGTTCTGTACTTACACAAAATTACTCCTATACTTTGTAAAACAAAGTCACATGAAACACAACATTTAGAAAAGACAAGTATTTCATGCTGCTTAAAAGAGCTTTAATTTGTTCCTTGTCCCTATCACCATGATACAGTCCTTGACTGGCCACTGATCATTATTTTTCCAGAGGGCTCCAGCACCATTCAGCACTGAAGGCAGACAACACTCATTTACTAAAACACTGCTCACCATCCTAATTTACTCTCAGGCTTCAAAATATGTGGACCTCATTTTATATCTAATGTGCATTTCAACTCTTTATCTATAAAGACTGCATTTTCTTCAGTGCTCATTACTAAAGTGGATGATTGCTTCATAAATCTACCTCTCTCTTCAATACCTCTGTGAGGTGAGGATCTGGCATCATCTCCATTCTACTGACTGGATGTCAAGGCTGAATGATGGTCAGGTTTAAAGCACACACAAATTTTTAGTCCTCAATCTGAGATCCTTACAGCCATTTGTTGTCTGTTGGTTTGTTGAGTTTTTGGTTTGTTTTGGAGGACAGCATTAGATGCACTCAGAGAGAGCAATTGCTTAGTTCCAGTTATGGTTGTGAATGCTTGGTATTTCCACATGCTTTGGGAAATGAGACACACTAATGACTGCTCTGTGAAAAATTTGGGCTTATGAAATCTGGCAAGCATCAAGGAGGAATGTGGTTCCAGAGTTAGAATCCAGTTCTCCAGGGGAGCATTCTCTTGCCTTCCCTATGAGGTTGTTCATCAAACTGCAATTCCTTTCTTCATTTCTAACACAATTTCTAACTTCTACAGTAACAATCATGAACAACATTCTACTTACACTGCACCCTTCTGATTCAGCCTGACCCACTCTTCAGCAGGTCCCCACTCTCCTTAACCAAGAGTGCCCTTCCCTCAGGATCTCAATCTCCGTGCTGAACCTCTCTCTCATTCACCTTTCATTCCCCTAATTTCCACCCAGCAATCTACTGTTCCCATTTTACTTCTTTACCTTTTCCAATACAGTTGCTGCTCTAGCTCCTGCTCTTTCCACAGTCTCCCTGATCTTCTCTCCTCCCTTCAAAAAGAGGTCACAAAGGCTTATTAGTGTCTCTGTCACAATGCCCAGATTTTAGCTCTGCAGATTTCTTGGTCAGTCCTTGCTTGGGGACCCTTGCATTGTGCTCCCCTTTATACTAATCTTGCTAAGCTAACACTTTGTTGCTTCCAAGACTGAGAAGACACACTACAGTTTATGGAAGAGAGGGAACAGCTGAAGTTGCATATGCAAAAGCAAGGTTTGAAAAGGATGTGATGAATGCATGCTTTCACCAGATGAACGCCCTGATGTCTCTCAGCCCCTCAGTGACCTCTGCTCTTTCTGGGTTCCCATTCTAGCTGAATCCACTTGCTCAGGGCAGTTTTCCACAGGGGCTGCTCCAGATACTGGATTAAAAACCAGGAGCTGCTCTGCTGTCACCAGAGCTGAGCATACATAGCCCTTGGTTAACATTCTGGCCCTGATACCTGGAGTCACTGAGCTCTCCTGCCTCTGGAGTTTGCTTGTGTTCTAGGTATTGATCAACCTGGCTAGAGAGAATTCAGAACCAGAACTCCTCAAAATAATTCCCAAACTCAAAAAGTATGACTTTGGAATGGGTTAGATTCTGCCAAAAATAAACTGCAAAAAATAAATCTTGAACAAAATGACTTTCAAGACTAAAAATGAGGCTTTCATTTCTTCTTGTGATTTACACATGCCCAAAATTCAAATATCCACATTTTTCACAAATTGTCCTGTAATATACAGTAGCCTTCCTGGAAAAAAACTGATAAAGATCCAAAGAAATATTGTAGAAGTATCTTCTTGTTTGAAGTTCTAAATAAGCAGCTGCACATCTATGATGACAGCAATCTTATTTTAGATTTTTTTAAAAATCCAATTAATCTATCTATTAGTAGATTCCATATAACCTCAGTGTACATAGGGGGTGAGGAGGTTACAGAAAAAGATTAGTAAGAGAACAATGCTTATTAAATGATCATCTCTGACTTACTCTTAGAGAAGCCACAAGAAGAGATCAAAAGTCAATGCTATTTCCCCCACACATTTCCCCTGGTGTAAGAGAAACTAGTCAACATATGGTACTGAGGCTGTTACTCATGGATACACATCCAGTGCCTCAAGCAATGACAACCCTACTTGCTCCTAATTCTGTCATTATCATCATAATGATGACAACATCTTCCTTCAGTTGTTGGCATTGTGACACAGAACCAAACCTACCTCCCTCCTGCCACACTGCTCTAGTGGCTGTTTTTGAGTCAGAGTCCTATGACTTTCTGTTCTTCACTCTCTAATCCTAGCTCTGAGGCATCTCTCCATTGAGGAAAGGCTGAGAGAGCTTGGACTGTCAAGCCTGGAGAAGAGAAGGCTCAGGAGGGATCTCATCAATGTCTATAAATACCTGAGGGGAGGGTAGGAAGAAGGTGGAGCCAGGCTCTCTTCAGTGGTGCCCAACGGCAAGACCAGAGGCATCAACTGAAACACAGGAGGTTCCCTCTGAACATCAGGATACACTTCTTTACTGTGAGGGTGGCCAAGCACTGACAGAGGTTGCACAGATAAGCTGCAGTCTCCATCCTTTGAGATATTCCAAAGGTCTCTAGATATGGTCCTGGGCAACTGGCTATAGGTGCCTCTGCTTGAGCAGGGGGTTCGGACCAGATGTCCTCTGAGGTCCCACCCTGCCTCAACTGTTCTGTTGTTCTGTAATTCTCTCTACTCTCTTTTTTTTAAATCCCTGACAAAGCATTAGGGTTCTGCAGCTCTATATTTATTAACAACTGTATGAATTTCTCAACACAAAATGGTTTATTAGTCAGTATTGATTCAATTACCAACAGGTTGCTCTTAATGGGAACTGTTGATAACAGAGTGGTTCCAGCTGGCGACTGAACGTGTCATACCACGTAAAATATGATGCTGCCTGTTGTGACAAGGGTGAAAGCTTACAAAAGAAGTGTTGTAAGAGCACAGAAAAGGTCTCACACAAAATGATGATGAGCTTCAGGCAGCAGGTTCATTGTTAGAATGTTTATGGGAGATGCAGGTTTAATTCTCTCTTCTGCCTGAAGGGATTTAAACCAACATCAGTTACCTCGCAGCAGACTGCCCCTGTTACCAGGCTCTTAAATACTCTGGGGTAGGACTTCCTCAGTCCCTCTGTTAAAATTGTTCCACCTGGGTTGAATCCATAACTATTTATTAGAGAATAATCTAGAACCAGTTCTCACTGTCTCATCCCAAAGGGGCTACAGAGTTGTAATTTCAACCAACAGGCCAATGACATGCAAAGTGGGATAGCTTTCTTTGAAATACAGAGCCTCATCCCATAATACTTTCAGCCTAGTTCTTAGCATGTTTTCCTGGTGGAATATGGTTAATGAGGGTTGAGAGTCACCAGATTAGCAATTTCAACTCTTATCTCTCTCACACTCCACAGGCAAACACAGCAACCGTACCCCTAAAAGGAGAATTTCTCAGAAGAAGACTGAAGGTGCAGAGATAAAATTAACTACTGAATTGTAACAGAACTGAGGATCACAGTGACAAAGATGTATGGTCAGACAAACTGCTGCCCTTTCCTCTTAGCACCTGTCTTGGAAATTCTAGCATTCCTTTCTGTGCCTGAGTACAGAGAATTGAAAACAGGACTCTACTCCTTATATTGACAGGCCCAGATACCGCAAATAAAATGGAAATTAAGAGACAGCCAGACACTTTGCAGGAGGGATCACCAAGATAGTATTTTTGCCTTTCTTCTTTGGTTAAGAAAAGAAATACATAAACAAGAGACACTGAAAATAATGGCAGTGTTATAAAAAAATAAGTGTTTCTGCTCTTTCTCACCATTGCTTGTAGTCAGCATCACAGTTGCAGTAGTACTTGGGATCGGTACAATTGCGTTCGATGCCGCAGGCACACTTTTGGATGCCAGGTCCAGATCCTCCCCAGTAGTAGTGCTTCTCATTGGCTTTGCCAACCCACCAGGTATAGGGATTCCCTTCTGCAAGGAATGAAAATGCAAGGTTATGATGCAAAGAAGAGCTAGAGCTCCATAAAGCGTTAGCTGGGCTCAGGTGTTTAACATGCAGACGGCTAAGAAGGCGTCACTGGAGAACCACTCTGCATTTCTGGCTAACAAATGCACTCATTTTACTGAGCAAAGGAAAGGACCTTGCCAGCTAAACACATTTTCTTTTTTTTTATTTATGCTATTTAGAATGATTTAAATTAATTACATATTTTTTATCTTGTATGCTCTCTTTGTTTAGCTTTATAAAATTGTTCTCAGTTTACATAATTCAAGTATGTGGGCAGCTGCCATAATTATTTTCAGGTAAGTTCAAATTCATATAGTAAGATATCAGATGAATTATTCAATATTTGATCAAGAATGGTGCACAGAAAGAGGCATCCAGTTTCTCTCTATTTAATTTTTTTTTTTTTTAAATAACAACTTTTAACTGCAAATTCCTTTCTCTTCACTGGAAAACAAACATGTTCATCATGCTCACTCCAGCTAGTCCAAAGCAAAGCGATAAAGAGATATTAACAAACACCCAAAGCATCTTCACCATTTCTTAAGGAATGAAATACATGAGCAAAAGTCATCTGAACTTTGGTATAATCATATTTCTTGGCACTGGGTCTGTAACTTGATGTTTTCACATACCACTCAGTCTATTTTCAATGCTTTTGGGCTAATAAGAGGCTTTGGTGCAAATAAATAAATAAAATCCCTCTACTTTTATTTCTCATTTGCAAAAACATCCTTATTGAAATGTTTTTTTTTACTCCTCCAGTTCAGCAAGACATTTAGATAAGAGCTTAACTTCAAACCCATGTGGATAACTCAATCAATCCTAATGTACTTATCTTAGTGATTTTTCACATGTAGAAAATAGGACTGAACTCAGCCTAGAAACATATTTATAAAGCATCTTTTTCCCTCATCTACATGTAATCTGCTGCTGGCATTTTTTTCATTTAATCAAACAAAGCTATTTGATGGATTTCACTTATTAATAAGTTATACAAGTAAAATCCTACATAACTGATGTTCCAGTTTCATAATTTCCTGTTGTGCCTCTCACACATCTCCAAACACTACACCCATAATCCTAAAAATAGCCATCCCACAACCATCTAGACCATAAATCTCCTTATCCTAGACGTATGTTCAGAGTGATCCACACAGAATTTTAACTAAAGACAATTAAATTCCAGAGATGAGAGAATAACCACTTACATGCACCAAAAAAACCACCAAGGCCCACCCTCCCCCACCAATGCCTTACCTCTTTTCTAAATGACTTGCTTTGTTCCAGGCTTTTGAATTGCTAAACATCATATAAAGTAACACTGTGCAGGGCTCTGGGCTCCCTTCCTCGATTTTCTACGTGTTGGGATGCTCTGAGCTTGAGCTTGGAAGAAGTGGTCTTTGAATGTTAACCAACTCTCTTGGGCTCCTTTATCTTCTAGTACCCTGGCCAAGGAGATTTCCCCTTTCTTGAAAAGATCAAAGTTGGCCCTATTGAAGTCTAGGGTTGTGATCCTACTAGGTATTCTGTTCCTACCACACAAGATCCTGAACCCTACCATTTCATCATCGCTGCAGCCAGGGTTGCCCTCAACCTCTACATCTCCATCCAGACCCTCCTTGTTAGTCAGTATCAGGTCCAACAGTGCTCCCCTCCTAGTGGCTCATCCACCACTTGCAGCAAGAAGTTATCATCAATGCACTGGAGGAACCTCCTGGACTGGGAATGGCTGGCTGAGTAGGCTTTCCAGCAAATAGCTGGGCAGTTAAAATCCCCCAGAAGAAGCAGGGCCTGTGATTGTGAGGCCACTGTCAGCTGCCTGGAGAAAGCCTCATCAACTTCCTCATCCTGATCAGGTGGCCTGGAATAAGCACCAACAACAGTATCACCCATGCCAGCCTGCCCCTTAATTTGCACCCATAAACTCTCAACTCTCCCTTCATCCACCCCTGGACAGAACTCAATACGTTCCAGTTGCTCTCTCACGTAAAGAGCAACTCCCCCCACCACACGTTGTAGACCTGGCTTTCCTGAAACAGAAAGGTTGTTTCCAACAAGCACAACTTGTCTCTTCCTCTTTGTGGAAGAGGTTGTGATATGTCCAGCAAGCCTAACAGACTGCAGCAAGACCTCTGGTACAGGTTGCCTGTCATCCACATCCCCATTAGACTGGCTGTCTTCCAGCAGGGCCTCATATCTATTTCTCAGAGGCACTTGGGGAGATGAGGCAGGCAAGGAAGGCACTCGTCTTCTGTTGCAGCCATCAACTTTCCTCCAGCCACCTGTTTCATTTAGGCCTCTGCCTTCCACCTTTGCCCAGACTCCTGTTACAAAAGCCCCATACCTATTGTGTATGGGGAACTTAGAAGACAGGGGAGGTGTTGAGGAGTCTCCCTTGCCTCTCCTGCCTCTCCGGGGAGACACCTGCTTCCATGCCTGTGTCTAGTGGAGTCCCTCAGGGGTCAGTACTGGCACCAATACTTTTCAATCTGTTCATTAATGACCTGGCTGAGGGAACAGAGTGCACTGTCAACAAGTTTGCTGCTGACACACCAGAGGGTTGTGCTGCCATTCAGAGAGACTTAGAGAGGCTGGAGAGTTGGGCAGGGAGACAGTGAATGACATTCCACAAGGCCAAGTGTCGAGTCTTGCACCTGGGAAAGACCAACCCCATGTATGAGTATAGATTGGGGACTGAGCTGTTGGAGAGCAGTGAAGGGGAAAGGGATCTGGGGGTCCTGGTGGATGGAAGGATGACCATGAGCCAGCAGTGTGCTCCTGTGGCCAGGAGGCCAATGGGATTCTGGGGTGGATTAGAAGGGGTGTGGTTAGTAGGTCAAGAGAGGTTCTTCTCCCCCTTTACTCTACCCTGGTGAGGCTGCATCTGGAATATTGTCCCCGTCAGACCATTGATAAAGGTATTAAACGGGCTTGGCCCCAAAACTGAGCCCTGGGGGGCTCATATGTCATATGAGATTTGAAGCTCCTATTGTATTTTTGTTTCCTCTTATCTTTGAAGTTAGTTTTCAAGCTGTAGTGAAAATGCTGTAGTTTTTTGACTGGAAGTCAAAATTCTCTTTGTTTACATCCTTCCTGTCAAGGGAAGGATTGAACAATTCAGTCAGCAAACACTTCACTGGGAAGTGAACCTGCTAATTAAAGCACCAGAAGAAAACAAATTACCTACAATTGTCAAAAAAGAGGATTAAAAATTCAGAAACAGGTAGAAATGATTACAGCAGATCAAAGTGATAGCAGAATTACAGCTCCCAGTGACAGGTGTCACACAGCACAATGACAGACAAAACCAGGGCATATTTTACCTCATTTCACGGATAAATGGCACACAATTTTCAACCCAGAATGTGTTCTAGTGTAGACAGAGCCATTTTTCACATCTATTGTTTTCAGCATGCATATACATTAGCTAGGGACCTGGTCCCATCTGGAGGAATCCTTCTTCATTCTAAAGAAAATATCTACCCACAGGCTTAGGACCACAAATGAATTTAGGGAGATGCTAACATCCATGATTACATTTCCAGAAGGGCCAAGGACAGAACATATCATTTTTGGTGGTTTGCATTCAGCTGGTGTTCTGTTAGCTATCCCCACATCCAGTAGGTCCAGTACTGCCCTTGGAGATGCCACCAACAGTCTGTGATTGCCCAGCATATTGTGCTAGGGCTTGCAACAGAAAGGCTCTTAGAAGCCTGCTGGCTACCATGCAGTGGGGGCAGACATCCCATTAGGACATAAGCCCACACACAGGAATAGGAAGGGCCTCTCACCAGACCACCCTGCACCACACCGTGGTGACCCCAGCAATACAACCGTCCTGATCTGCTTCCCTGAGGTGGTCATCATCACCACATGGAACACACAGAGTCCCTAAGGATTTACACAACACAACCATGGGAAGAAATGGACCAACACTGTCACCAGGCACTACTGAGCTAACATACAAAATGTGCATGACAAAGTTGTTTGGGTCAAGTCTGCCACCATCTCAATCCTTCCTGACCCGTGCTGGCTGCCAAAAAAGGACCGTCCTGGTTCATGCCCAGTTGTCAGCTGAGCCCTGTGCAGCTCCTCACAGGTTGCTCCTCCACAGCTCACATGCTGCTGATCTGAGTAGTAGCAGGAGTGCACTCCAGCATGAAGACTGATCATCAATGGATAGAATTCTAAGCATCAGACTATTTTATCATACGTGGTTATTCTGCTAAAGTATCAATACTATTGATCTTATCATATTAAAAGTATATCAATTCAGTTTAAGGACAAAAACCAGCAGATAGAAAAAGCTTTCTGTAAGAGTTCTCAAGTGCATTGCAATGACAAGGGTGCTAGAGGGTAAATTTCTGCCTGTTCCTGTTGGGGCCTGTTGACAGATCCTAACCCCTTTCTGAACCTTTATATTCTATCTGCAGCCTCTTGTGGTGAACCAAAACAAACTCCAGCCTGCTCTGGATAAGGGTTATCCAGCTTCTGCCTGTCAGGAAATTCTCCTGACCTCTTAAAGAGAATGCTTTACAAAGACAGGCTAGGAACACTTTCAAACTGAAGCCAGTGGCTCACAACCTCTGAAAAACAAGAGCAGTGAGAATTGCTTGGTGGGGACCCAACTTTAATGTCTACATTGAGCTGTTCCTCTGCACAAAAGAAGGTGTTAATTTACTGGACTGGAGAGCTTTGACTTGGTTTTTATTTATTTTCAAAATGAGACCATTCCAGTTATCCATTAATATTACAGATTCCCTAATAAACAGTAAGGAATGTCAGCAACAATCACACTGTCTATCTAATTCCTTCTGCTTTCAGTTTTGTTCACCTCTACACTTTTTTGTTAATGGAACAGATTAAAGCAGCACAGGATGATTTAATTCCCCAGTTCTTGCTATTAGCAAAATAAGCCCAAAGATACCTTTCAAAACTGTATTATGATTTTGGAAGCCTAAATTAATCATCAGTAGGAAAGAAAACTCGTTCCCAGGGATAATATATGAAGATGAAATTAGAGCCCAAACCTCCAAGAAGTCAATGTCCACATGTAGAAAGGCAGGTATATTTCTGTTTCTGAATGAAATAAATTGTTTACAGGTGCATTTTGCATCAAGCCACAGTATAGCATACAGTGTCTTTAGCATCACACAAAGGTAACTTGATTTTAGGTCATGATTCATTAGAGTCTGGGCAGGAATTCTCTCTGATACTGCATGGAAGAAAGGCACTGAAAGAGTAATTTAGTCACTGTTTGAAAAGTTCAGCATGCTAATATGGCTGTGAGCTTCATGGCTTTCACCTTGCCATCTCTTTTCCTTACACCATCACCAGTGTCTGTTCCTCTCAGGTCAAAGCCTTTCTATGAACACTGAGCCATTTATCTCAGCTCTTGAAGACTTCAAAAGGTGGTTTGATGTTGCTGGTGCATTAAGTACATCCAGGTGTTCCCATTTAGGATTCTTAAAGTCAAGGGTGTCAAAGCTGGGTAGGCTTTGCTGACCTAGCTTGTTTTGTGCTGATTTGACCTAACCTAGGATCTTGCCTTGCACACTCACATAGCAGTGCCTTTAACCTGTACAGAGAGAAAAAGGGAGAACATTCTTGTAGGTATCTCCACCATTCCACACAGTGTCTTGCTGGTCCATTTTATCCAATTTGCAGTAATAATAGCCTAAATGGAACAGAATATGACAGCTCCTCAAGAGCTGATGCTACTATTTTACTAACAAACAAATTAAAACTGACAAGATCCCAAGGTAAATTAAACTGCACTCTTGGTGAGCAGAACTGATTAAAGCTTTTTTTCTGCAAGTGGTCTTTCCTTTGAGGTTCCAGACCTCTCTGAAGCATTTCTCCTTTCAAACTGCTGCTCCCTGCCCCCAAGCATAACCCAGCAGTAGTTTCAGTTGAAAGAAAAAAATAAAAAGAAATGCATTTATAAGACCCAGAAGGACTTCAAGCTTCTCTTCACCCATGAGAACTTAATAACTGGCACTTCATATGGAACATGGACCGTGACACAACTGGAAATTGGTTTTAGGGAGCATAAGGGGTTTTTCTGGATGATGAGATTACTGCAGCAGCTGCTGCTGCTCTTGAGCTCACAGAATCACAGAATGTTAGGAGTTGGAAGGGACCTACAAAGATCATCTAGTCCAACCCCCCTACCACAGCAGGATTCCCTACACCAGGTCACACAGAAGAGTGTCCAGATGGGTTTTGGATATCTGCAGAGAAGGAGACTCCACAACCTCTCTGGGCAGTCTGTGCCAGTGCTCTGGCACCTCAACTGGGAAAAAATTGTTTCTTGTATTCACATGGAACCTCCTATACCTCAGCTTACAGCCATTGCCCCTTGTCTTGTCACTGGGCTTCACTGAGAAGAGCCTGACCCCATCCTCCTGACACACACCCTTCACATATTTAAAAGCACAGATGAGGTCACCCCTTAGTCTCCTCTTCTCCAAGCTACAGAAACCCATCTCCCTTAGCCTTTCCTCATTAGGAAGATGTTCCAGACCTTTCATCATCTTGGTGGCTCTGTGCTGGACTCTTTCCAGCAGTTCCCTATCCCTCTTAAACTGAGGGGCCCACAACTGGACACAATATTCCAGATGTGGCCTCACCATCACCCATGCTAGCCTGCCCCTTAATTCACACCCATAAACTCTCAACTCTCCCCTCATTCACCCCTGGACAGAACTCAATACATTCCAGTTGCTCTCTGACATAAAGAGCAACTCCCCCACCACTCCCTGTAGACCTGTCTTTCCTAAAAAGGACATAGCCATCCATGACCACATTCCTGTCATGAGAGCTGTCCCACCATGTCTCTGGAATTGCCACCAGATCATAACCCCTTGACCTCACATGGATTTCTAACTCCTCCTGTTTATTCCCCATGCTGTGTGCGTTGGTATACAGGCATTTCAGGGAGCCAGCTGAGCATGCCAGTGCTACCCTAGGGAGGTGGGAGGCCTTTTGGTCTGTATTAGTGCTAGTACTAGAACACTGGTCCACTGCTGCAGACCTGGCAACAACCCCATCCCCTTTCAAATCTATTTTAAGCTCTATGGATGAGCCCTGCTAGTTCTCATCCTAGAATCCTTTTTCCCCTGGAAGAGAAGCCTTTCCCACCTCTTATCATCTGGCCTGGTACCCTGTAATACCAGCTGTTATCAAAGAACCCAAAGCCCTGCCTGTAGCTCCAGTCTCAGAGCCAGGTATTTATGAAATGGATTCTTCTGCTTTTTTCCATATCATGGTCAGGTACTGGAAGTAGGGAAGAGAAAATATCTTGGGCCCCAGACCCTTTTACCAACTGTCCCAAGGCCTTGAAATCTCTCTTCATTCCCCTCAGACTACAGGATGCAGCTTCCTCTCCACTTGCCTGAAAGATCTTTCCTTCCCCACTGAGCACTGAGGAACTTCAAGCCAATCAGCTTTACTTCTTTTCCATTGTGCCTCCACTGCTGTACTGAGATCAATGAATGCTGGATGGTAAAAGTGATCTTCCTAAAAATTTCTCTTTTTTTTGGTGCCTTTTTTTGTTTTGGTTGTTTGGTTTTTTTTGTTTGTTTGTTGTTTTTTTGTTGTTGGTGGTGTTGGTTGTTTTTTGTTTGGTTGGGTTTTGGTTTTGTTTGTGTTTGGTTTTGCTTTTGTTTCTTTTGTTTTGCAGTTCCACACTCTTAGAAGCCACAACTAGCACTAACACAAGAATCCAGGCACTTGCATGGTGTCCCCACTGCTCCCAAGCTGCCCACCACTCCAGATACCCCAGAAATAACAAGGACACAAACCATGTATTCCCTTGCCTTGTAGTGTGCTGTGTTCCATGCAATAACAATGGATTTCAAACGAGGCAAAAATGGCCCAGAGAGCCTGGGCACTGAGGCTTACAGCAGGCTGAGTACTGAGCATATTCAAACTGAAATAAAGGAAGCTGCACTACACAAAAACCACCATTCTGGGACCAATAAAGATGAAAGCCAGAGGTCCAGACCCAAGCCATCTGTTAAGCAAGGGCTACTGGAGACAGAAATGGAACATGTAAGAGAGCAACACTCCCAAACAAGCCCTCCCTTCAGAAGGCATTTTGACTATTCTCCTGTTTCTACAGCCCAAACCCTTTCCTTTCACACTCTTGCTCTTTGAGATAACCACATACATTAGTACAGACTATTCTAGTCTCTTATTCCAAATCTGAGACATGGATGAGTAACCTTGTAAAGGCTGTGCTTAGTACACAGATTGTACAAGTTTTGAGCTAGCCATAACGATGATGTTGCTACAGAGAAGTCCAAAACCCCACAAATTTCAGTGTGAAAGGGGACAAGCAGGAAAGCCTTCAGATGTGTGATGTGTTATCTTCAGCCTCATCTCCAGAGAACTGTCTTTGTATCAATGTTGGGGTACAAACCAAAAAATAATCAGAGCCCATCTTTAGGTGATCGTTTGTCAGACTTGATTGATGGGCTTCTGTTTTGCTACGTAAGTGATTTCTCTTTCAGGGCAGGTTGGGTCTCATGGCTGCTCTAAGAACCATGTCTCTATTGATTTCTGGGAAACAGACACACATATTGATCAGGGCTGACAACTGGAAAGGTTAGGTGATGAGTCTGACATTGTCAAGCAACCACCTCCTGCAGCCTCAGCTCACGGCACTCTTTCTCCTCGCTGGACCTTGTTCCATCAGACCTTTCAAGCACATTAATCCTCACAGGTGGGTTACAGATTTCTCTATGGCAAAATAGAAATTGGCTAATGATGCACTTTAGTGAGGACCTAATAAGATATTATGATAATATCCTGCTCTGAGTTGAAATGGCATTTCTTAACTACCATTATATACTCAGAGGGCAGAGGAATTACACTGATGAAGTCTATGGGATACCAGCTACAGTAGGAACAGTAGAAGCAGATCAGATTTCATTGGCTGCTGCAAAACTTGATTTTAAAATCCTACATTACTGCACTGACACAAAGAATGATCTCCCCTGCTTTGTGTGATAGAGTTTCAGTCCCCCACTCTGGAGAGATAATGATATATTGGTGAAGATAATAACATCAACACTTTTTCCCCTCAGTCAATTCTTTGGACTCCTTTTGCTCCAGCAAGCAGTTTTCTTCCCTCAGGACCAGGAGTTTACCACCCTGTCTGCAAGGCAAATCTTGTTAGGACAGCTCTTTGAGATGCCTCAGATGACTCTGGAGCTTCCCTAGAAAAAAGCTGGGAGAAGCTTCAGCAGAGGCTCCCTCCCAAGCAGCTCTGCCAGGAAGCCTCACTGGGAGCTCCTTTGAGGACAACGCTCTCCAGCACGCTCCCATCTAAGTGACATTGCAGCTCCTCTGCAACCATAGACCTTCTCTGATTTGGACCCAAACCCTCCTGGCTTGACTTTGGACCTGCCTTATCACTATGGACTGACTTAGTGTTTGCTGGTCTTTGCCTGAACCTGGCAATTGTCTCTGGGCCCGATCCTGACCATGCCTTCCTATGGAAATGCCTCCTTCAAGTACCAGCATTAACAACAGCAAACTGGATAACCCCTGATTCAGACAATAGGCAAGAAATTCACACTGGGGGAAGATGTTTCAATGTTTTTAACTAGATGCAGCAAATACTTTTCTCCAGATAATGAATGCCTCTTCTGCAAAAAGTCCATAATTTGGGCATACTCCTGTATTTACATTTTTTACATTATCCTCTACACCAAATATATCTTTTCTTAATCTACCTTCCAAGATAACTGTACCCTGGTTCCCTTCAGAGCCAGTGTTATCATCTGAACAAGGAGAGTACATGTGTTTATAGAGAAGAGATTTCAACAGACAGCATTTGAATGCATTTTCTAATTTAGATGGGGGAAAAAAGAGAATAAAAGATTAAGTGAAGTTTTAATTAGGAGAGTCATACAGTGCAAAACTGATGTGGCTGCTCACTAAATGGATATAAAATCAACAGATGAATCTCAAAATAGACTTGTAAACAGAGAAAACACCATTGATCAAGCTGTAAACAAGATGAAGTAAGAAAAAAATGTCATGTATCATAGAGAAGTTACTGATACAGACAGACCAAGCTGGATCACTTCAGAGTGAAGAAACTCTTTACCCTCAGGGTGGTGAGGCACTGGAACAGGTTTGTCCAGAGCAGCTGTGGTTGCCCCATCCCTGGCAGTGTTCAAGGCCAGGTTGGATGAAACCTTGAGCAACCTGGTCTAGTGTGTGGCATCTCTGTCCATGGAGGGGGGTTGGAACTGGGTGATCTTTAAGGTCTCCTCCAACTGAAACCATTCTATGATTGTGTGATGTATTTTTAAATGCACTGGGCTATTAGTTAACTGTCAGTGAAGCAGCACGTCCTTCCTTTCTTGCCATGAAGAAACTGGAAACATGGAGGGAGAGTCAAAACAATGGACTGAAAAAGCTGCTTTAGAATGAACATTTTGAAGGGTCTGAATCTTTAGCTTAACACACAGATAAACTGCTTCTCTCCTTGTGAGACAAAAGCCTTGTGCAATTGGGCTGTCCTGCCGAGTCCTAGCTATCACATGAAGCCTCTCCTGCATTGCTCAGACTCCACGAGGCCCAGAGCACTGTACCTCTGGAAGTGGTGTTTGGAATAGAATCATAGAATTGTCAGAGTTGGAAGGGACCTTAAAGATCATCTAGTTCCAACCCCCCTGCCTGGCAGGGACACCATCCACTCGATCAGGTTACCCAGGGCCCCATCAAGCCTGGCCTTAAAAGCTTCCAGGGATAAAGAGTTTGAAAACACTGGAGTAAAAAGGCAAAAAAGCAAACTTGATTATGCTTCCTAAATACCAAGGGGGAAAGCAGAAACTTCAGAATTGATTACCAAGTTTCTCCCTCTAGAAGGCAAAACATAACATCAACCCAGCAGAAGATGAAGCCAGACATTTTTAGGCTAGAAAGAAAGTTCAGTCCAGTTCATTAACCTTTGGCATAATTCACTGAGAGTTTAATGTTAGATTCCTCACCTCTAAAAACATGGATAGTGAAAAATGAGATCTCTTCTCAAACATGCTCTCCATAAGACAGAAAATGCTATGCATGTTTTCAGGAGGAGGTCAGATTAAATGATTGTAAAAATCCCTTCTGGCTTTATAAGCTACTTGGCAAATAAGAGATCCTGGCTACCCTTGAAAACTCCTTGGAAGCTTTAGTGGTGGAGATGTGCCTGATCTTCTACTTGTACTTGCTATGTAGTGTATAATATGGATCCCCCATCATTTCTCTGCAAACAGCACTGGATTCTTGCTTGCTTTTGGAAGTGGATCTTAGGGCTGCTGTGCCATATTACCAGAGTTGTGCCTCTGAGAGGCTCCTCAGGATTTTATCACTGTCCAGTGCACATACACACTCCCAACAACACATGGCACTGCCAAACCTGGTGGCTGCACAAAGCCTTCTCAGCCTGCTTGGGTTCCAGTTACCCATCAATTCCTGGTCAGAATTTCCTTCCTCCATTAGTCCCAAAGAAACAGAACACTTTAGAGTGGAAGGAGCATCTGCAGGTCACTTACTCCAAGGAGCTCCTCACAGCAGTGTTAACTTCAGACTTAGATCAGAGCACTTACAGACTTGAAAAGTCTCCAGAGCCTGGGATTCCACAGCCCTTCCAGCAGTGGCTAACTATTCTCACAGGGAAGTACTTCTCCCTCTGAGCAGCTGGAATTTCCCCTGCTTAATTTGAGCCCATTGCCTTCTGGACTTCCAGTGCCCACTTCAGAGAGCAAGTCTGTCCTTACCTTCTCCCAAAGCACCCTTTTGGTAATGAAGACAGTAATTAGATCCTCCCTTCACTTTCTCTCCAGCCTGACCAAGCCCAGCTTTCTCTGCTTCTACCTGCACTTTATCTGCTTCACTCTCCAAGCCATTTTCATGGCCATACCAATTTGTAAATGACTTCTTGTGCTGAGAAGGCCAAAACTATATTATCAAACTACAGAAGGATCCTGCCAGCCCACTAGTCCTGCATGTAAAGCACCAAGACAAGACCAGTATGAGATTCCTCTCCTTTTCCAGTTTCAGATATCTATGACTGATCTAACACATTCTTTGGTGTTTGAAGAACCCTAAGTTTTCACAGGCATCTTTTCTCCTGTTTCACTTTTCTTGTGACTATTGCCATGTTGTTTGGCAGAATCAGTTAGATTAGATTAGAATTAGATTAGATTTCATGACACTCTTGAAGTTCTGTTGAATGCCTTTTTTTTTCCAGAAGGTTTTTCTTCAGGGGGAATGACTTAACCAAGACTTTTGTGCAACTCATGACATTATCAAGGTTTTGAAGTTTTCCCATTAATATGAACTCAGATAGACCTACTGGTGTCTAGCTTTTCACTTTCTATCTGCACTAGAAGTCTGAGAAAAGGCCACTAAAATGATTTTTTAAAGCCTTTGTGGGATACACAGTAACTGAGGATTTTTCCAGACATACAAATAAAGAAATTTAGACCTCACCTAAACTTGTAATCTATTTCTCCTTGATATTAATAGACAATAGTTTTTGGAGTATGCTCAATATGTGCTAAGTAATGCTCAGTATATGCTAAATAATACAAAGGTCTGATACTTCTCTGCCTGGGTCACATAGGATGATCTCTGAATTAAAAGTACTTGCAATTGTAGCTATAGAATTGCTGGTTACACTGCAGTCAGGCCACAACATATCCCAATCCACCACAAACAAGGATGCAATCTAACCAGCTATGCATAATTCACCATTAGTTTGCAGATAGTCATTCACCTTTAGAGAGAAACTAGGGACAAAAGTAGGTATCAATGGCCAGAAAGAAACACTAAACCCAAGTGTACAGTGTGGGCTAACTGGGTGAGGTCTAAAAGGATCTGCAAGCTGTGAGTCAGGTAATGAGGAGCTTACTTCCAGAACAAGCAATCAATTTGGTATCAAATGTATATTTTATTTATGACTTACTGTGCTCATCTGTGTCTTAACAGCAACAGCCATGCCCCCAGCTGCTGCCTCTTCTTCATGTCTTTGGAAAACCAGAGGTACTGTACAAATCTGACCTAACAGAGCTGGCAGCTGGGAGTCTCCTTTCCTGGGGGGGAGGACCTGAGCAAACCACTGCCAGGGAAGCCCAGCTTCAGCCAGGATATACTTCCCTCAGAAGAAGAAACAGACTGGAGGGCAGGCATGGAGTGAGCCAGGAAAAAGAAAGTTTTGCATCATAACACAGTTCTTCCCAAGAAATAACCCAACCTAGTTGAGTGCTTCTCCAGCTGCAACTCTCACTCTTTTTGAGATGCTTGGAGCTGAGTATGAAGCAGAACACACTCATCTGTGAGCTGTCCTGTGATAAGGCATGAAGAGACAGTAATTGTGAAGGGGATGGGAACCAAATTTCACTTGACTTTTGTGCATAATCCATTACAGACTGCTCAGAGCTCTCCTACAGTCAGACCAGCTTTAACACTCCTACTAGCAGGTCAGAAACAGTGCAAATGCATGAAGGAAAAGGTCCTGATTTGGTAGGAACTCCCTCTGCCAGTTTAAATTTGTTCCCAAGGCAATGATGGATTCACTTTGCAGGCTACATCCAGTGCTGTCTATCCAACTTTGCACTTCTGCATCTCTTCTCCTGCAGGTGACACCAAACCAGCAGAAGTGCAAATTGCCAACTTCATCATCATCTCCAAAACATCCAGAACAGGTTCAGTGGTGTTCACAGCCTGAAGTAGATCAAATCTACATTTCTGGCTGCTTCACTCCTGCACAGATCTGATATCAATGACTGTGAAACAGCTACAGGGCTACTCACTGCCATGATTCCAAACCTCTTATTTCTTGATCAGAAACAGACAGCAGCATCCATTCTGTCAAACCAGCAAGGTCTGATAAATGAGCTGAGACACAAAGTAGTACCTAAGCAGGTCTTCAGTTCCAGAAGCATACTCATTGAAACTTTGGGCTGACAGCATAATCCAAAGAAAGAAAGGACTATTTAAGCCAACAGCTTCCTAGAAAGATGCCATGCTCTACACCTCTATCATGCCAAACAGTAATTATACACTATAATATTGCAACTTCACATTGCTTTTGTCAGCTAAAAGTATGGCAAGAGCTGCTCACTCTCATGATGCAGTATTTTCATGGAGACTTGTAAGAAGCAGCAAAGAAATTTGTGCTTTGCCTAATTAATCTTTCAATGTAACATTCACTCTTGGTGTAGAGCTGGTTCCAAAATGAACCCTGTCACTTTAATTAGTGAGACATGGGACCAATACTTGCCACTGTGAGGAGGGAGCATCTCAGATGAAACTAAAATTTCCTTTTGGGGGCCAAACACACAACTTGTGCCTTGTATAAAGGAAACCAGAATTGTTTTCCTCTTTGCTCCCCACAGCCAGCCAGTGACAATGGGTTTTCTGCAAATGGAATTTCAAGGTATTTGAGATGAGGCACTAGTTCCCTCCATGCTTCAGGGGAGATGACACAACTATCTGCACAATGAATGATGGGGTGTTCCTGTCATCTGATGAGTTCCACCAGACTGAACAGATCTCTGCCTCACTGAAGCAATTCAAGCCAGGTGACAGCAACAGACCAAGCTCTTTGGAGGAGACAATATTTTCTTCTCTGTGCTACAATGTAGAATACAGATGGAATATAATGTACCCATTTCTCTGTACACTTCATGCCCAGCACATTGGCAAAATCCAACAGAGCACTGCACTGCTAGTTAGAAGAGTAGTGGGAAATGAAATGTTCACACCCCACCAGGAGAGAAACATGAGCACATGCATTTGAATAGAACTACCACAGCTATGGTAGTTTGAATGATAATTAGCTCACAATTAATATTGGGACTCCTGTTCAATTTCAGTTTGCTGGACAATTATTGCCCCAGCTAGTCGCTACATTTCAGGATTCACAAGTTATTGTTATTACAGTTGCCAGCAATTCTGATGGCCCAACTGTGAAGAGAACTATAATGAGCTCTCACCAAACTCCAGACAAACTAAACCATTTGGTCAAAATAAAATGATGATCCACGTGGCTCTAGGTGTGCTGGGAAATAAGCTGATGGCTAGGAAGTCTCCTCTGATAAAACTGAGTGTTCCCTCAAACCTTCATCAAAAAATCATTTATTTAAATTTCTGTTTGCATCTAACTTCCAAAGAACTTTTCTCCTACCTTTTTTTCTGCTTTAGAAGCTACCTGGCAAATAAAAGATACTGGCTACCCTTGAAAACTACTTGGAAGCTGATCTCACTTTTATCTCTTTCCACCTCCCTCTGTAAAAAAAGGGATTTTATTGTTTTTAGTCAGAGAGATGAGTAAAGAGCAGGAAGGTGGTGCACAAAAACCAGAGAGCCAAACTGTCCCAGCTCCCTGCTTATCTTTTGAGGCAATCTTACAAGATGATAAAGGAATCAACACCCAAACAGATGAACTCAATAACAAAGGAGACTCCCTGTGGATTATTCAATGTATGTATGGGATACAGCCAAGTTCAGAAATGAGGCAGAGAAAACAAGAATCCAAAATGGGTTCCAACCAGCTAGCTCAAGGGATTTCAATGTGCAGATGTGTGTAGGTATGTTTGTATATACACTAAAACATATATCTGTGCCATGTATACATGTATATGCACACACAGCAACATATGCAGATGCTTATGGTTATGCAGACACTTAGATTTCTTTCTGATTTCTTTTATTTCACTTTATCAGCTACCATTTGGTTAGAAAAGAAATATTTGTCATTCTGGTAATGCTGTGCTGCATAAGAGCTGCTTTCTGCTCTGGCAGCCAGTCAGTGGCATTTCAGCTACAGTGCCCACCATGAACAAGAGAAGAATCAAACAGTTCTCTGGAAGCTAGTCCCACCACACCTCCACCTGCCTTGCTCACTGGCTGGGTGAAGCTCTACAGAGGAAAGACATGTTTTGCTCTTTAGTTAGTTCATTTTGACTCATGTGATGAAGGTGCTCAGAAAGCACTGAAAATCCACAGGTGAGAGCTCTGCAGTAGGTATCATGACTTCAGTCTCCAACTGCTTTTCATAACTTAATTAACAGCAGTAACAAGGAAACAATCACAGAAATCACAAAATGGCTAAGGTTGGAAGGGACCAACCAGAGTCATCTAGTCCAACCTCCCTGCTCCAGCAGGGTCACCTAGAGCACATTACTCTGGATTGTGTCTAGGTGGGTTTGGAATCTCTCCAGAGAAGGAGACTCCACAAGCTCTCTGGGCAGCCTGGGCCAGGGCTCTGGCACCCTCCCAATAAAGTACTTCCCCATGTTCAGGTGGAACTTCCTGTACCCCACTTTGTGCCCATTGCCCAATTTTGGTCTGCCACACAAACCAAACCCCCCAAATAAATTAGAATCACAGACAAAAGAAACCAACAAGAGTTGACATGCCAAGCTGAAATGTGAAAGACTGGAGAGGAAAAAAATAACTGAGCAATGGCAGAAGGGGATCATAGTTCTAGTGATAACGTTTGACCTTTAAAAGGTTTACAACCAACCATCCAACCAACTCCAGTGTTCCCCATTCTATGTTTCCTACTAAAGGAGGCAACTACTCTATCACCCAGCTTGTGGTCAGAGTTCTGAATGCTTTGGAGAAAGCTTTTTCCTAGGCTGTGTGCACTGGGAGTGTGCAGTCCTTACACCCTGTTTTAAAGGAGAGTCTATGTTTAGGATCTTGACCAGGTGATACCGTGGTCCTCAAAGATGTCTTTTGGCTCATTCTTTGTCCCTAATCCACTGTGGATGAAGTTCATGTGTATTTTTTGAGCAGGACTATCACAGATCTTAGTCTCACTCAAACCCTATTCTGGATAAGCTGCAGAGGGGCGAATGTCACCATCCTGATCCCTTAACTGTTCATTATCAGTGCCTGTCCTGGTCAGAGGACTGCAAAAGCAGACAAAATGCTGGTCCAAAGTGAGAGAGAAGTCCTTGTTCAGTCCATTGATTTCTTTGTGCCTCCTTTGTTTGTCAGGCAGGCACAAAACCAGCCCCTGTGGAGGGTGACTGAACACACAACAGCTACAAAGGCTTTAGAGCTCTTTTGGAGCAACAGACAATTCATACAGAAAATTCAAAGTACTGCTAATTGAATATGCAAATGCTTTTGGAGGAAGAAGTTAGTGTATGCTAGTCTCCCAGCATGCAGAATTGTATTGTTTGAAATGTCTACAGGCTTTCTGCTGGCATGAAGATAATCTTTTCTCTCTGGTATTTAGAAGCAATTGAAATTATTTGCTTCATTTAGAACTCGAAATGATTTCAAACTGAATGGGTGAAATTCTCTTGTTGTGTAGAACTTTCTTAACTTTTTTTTCCCCACTGGTTTTATTCTTAAAATATAGACAGTCCCTTTCCCCTTTTTCAGTTCAGTAACTCCATCTGGCATTTTTAAGGATCACTCCAGCATGCCCAATCAAAACTGGACTGTTACAATGCTTTCATCAATGGGCATTTGAATATATCTACATACACTGCACATAACTCAATTGTTCTCTGCTGCTGTATGTTTCAGTAACTAAAAAGGTCTTGCTGCACTAATGTTCAACTCAAATGGATGCAGAGATGTGGGTAAGATGACCCAGATTCTACTTCACTCCCCCCAGCACTCATGTAGAAGAATCTTTCAGAAGATCCACAGGTAACAGATTGCAGATTTTGCTCAGAGAATTTTGACAGAACCCTGCCATGAAGGAGGTGCTTCTGAAAGAGCAATAAACCTTGAAGAATGAACACTAAAAATCTCTAAAGACAACACATTAGCTCTTTGCTTCTATCAAACATGGTTCCAAATATTATTGTGACTACAGTTGAGATTACTGTCAGATGTCAAATAAGTATTTTTGCAGTGCTTCCATTTTATAAGCACAGAGGAACCACTGATGAGCTATTATTTTTCTTTTTCTGGGGCTAGTCTTTTTCCAGTACTACAAATAACCTTCAACTCTTTTCAGCAAGTGCTGACAATTCCTCCTCCTCCTCTTTTCTTTTGGTTTCAATTGCTTTAATAAGTACCACACTGGTCTTTTCACTTGGGGATTTGTTTCCTTTCCCTACACTCACCTGGAGTTTCACTTTTCTCTATACCTTTGCTATGAGAAGGGCAACTATTTCCTTTGATCTATGCAGAAAAAGTGTTTCACAAATCTAGATAATTTGAAAGCAGCTTTAAATGGAAATTGTCATGATTAGCACAGTCTCATTGCCTCATTTTCATTTATTTGCTTGATTTCTCTTTACCAACATTATAACTTTGTGACTCAGCAGCAATGTTGAAGAAGGCTCAAGTCTCCAAGACAGCTGAGGTACCACAAGTATTGTGAAACCAAATTCTGTAAAAAGTAATGAAAAAAGCAATGGCCCATTCTGCCTTTCACTGGGTATGAAGCATCTTTCCCATCAGTAGATGCTTAGCAGCACATCAGTAGTGATGCTTGCTTCTAGATTATGAGATTTATGACAGGAAATGTGGTGAGAAGTTAGACCTATAACAGATTAATACTGTATGACACAATCCCATCCATTCCACTGTTCATAGAATTGTCTACTAATAACTATTTATTGATTATCTATACTGTTAGAGACTGTCCCCAGGAGCCTCAGACCCCTGAGCCCCCACATGATGTTAGGATACTGGAGGAGTTTTCCTTAGTGGAGAAGGACTGGGTTAGGGAACAGCTAAGCCATCTGGACATCCATAAATCCATGGGTCCTGATGGGATGCAGCCATGGGTGCTGAGGGAGCTGGCAGAAGTCATTGCCAGGCCACTCTCCATCATCTTGGGTAAGTCCTAGGGGACAGGAGAGGTGCCTGGGGATTGGAGGAAGGCAAATGTCACTCCAGTCTTCAAAAAGGGCAAGAAGGAGGACCCAGGTAACTCTAGAGCAGTCACAGCCTCACCTCCATCCCTGGAAAGGTGAGGGAACACTGCATCCTCCACTCTGTCTCTAGGCATAGCAAGGAGAAAGGAGTCATTGGGAGCAGTCAGCATGGGTTTCCCAAAGGGAAGTCATGTTTGACCAAACTCATAGCTTTTGAAGAGGACATAACCAGGTGGATAGATGAGGGTAGAGCAGTGGCTGTGGTTTCTCTTGATTTCAGTAAAGCATTTGACACTGTCTCCCACAGCATCCTTGCAGCTAAACTGAAAGTGTAGTCTGGCTGATTGGGTGGTGAGGTGGATTGGGAACTGGTTGAAGGACAGGAGTCAGAGAGTTGTGGTCAATGGGATGGAGTCTAGCTGGAGGCCTGTGTCTAGTGGAGTCCCTCAGGGGTCAGTACTGGCACCAGTACTTTTCAGTATATTCATTAATGTAGAAATGTTTGCCCAGTTGAGGTGGCAGAGCCCTGGCACAGACTGCCCAGTGAGGCTGTGGAGTCTCCTTCTCTGGAGATATTCCAAACCCGTCTGGACGCGCTTCTGTGTGACCTGGTGTAGGGAATCCTGCTGTGGCAGGGGGTTGGACTAGATTATTTTTGGAGGTCCCTTCCAACTCCTAATATTCTGTGATTATTGACTCATTCATTTCTTCCTGTTTGGAAATTAGACCACAAAATCCTGACTAACACTTCACCTAACATGTCTTTCCTGGAGAATATGGCACTAAGCTTAGATGTTGTAGAGAAACACACAAGAGATATAAAATGTAATCTGAAACTAATGTTTACTGGTGTTATGGACACATACTTTCTTATCCATGCAGATAAAGTGTACAAACCTTAATAACCCAACCTTCAGCATAATGATTATCTGGACAATACATTATCAACAAAGTTTTTTGGCATTGTTAGGCTACTAAAGTCTTTGACTGCCTGCAGTGATCATTTGCTGCTGTCACCAAGGCTCACTTACTCCATGCTGCAAGCTGAGTTGGGGTGTGCTCAGGCACTGCCCATTTTATACCCTTCACTGTGCCTTAGCTGCAAAATGGTCTGTTATCTAGGGAGAAAAGATGAGGCTTCTTATTCCTATCTAGGAAATGCAGTCCTAATTAAGACAGGCTGCTTTAACTCCTTTGTCTGTAGCTAGCTAACTTTTCTATGTCTGTCCTCCAACAAGGAGACCACAGACATGCATCTGAAACCCAAGATATTATTCACTGAAGTCTTCTACCTCCTGCTGGATCAAATGCTAAACCTCTATCCCACTCTTTTCTATTTTTCAATTTTCTTCTTTAATTATAGCTGTTATCATTTCCTTGCTGGGGAAAATTATTATTTTTATTTTAGCAGCTGGCTTCTTAGTCTGTGAACTACTAATGAACCATTTTCCCTCTACTTTCCTCCCCTTTTTTTCCCTTCCTGTCTGCACACAGTGAGCCCTTTTACCATCTTATCTTGAAAGACTCATTTAGTTGTAGTATGTTCTCTTTTGATTTAACCTTTCCCTTTACATTCACCACTCCCTTTCTTCCTCATCTAGCCTTCATCCATTTCTGTCTTACTTTTCAAGGAAGACTGTGCTCAAACCCTAACTTTCCACCTCACATTATTTCTGATGTTCTATTTAATGGTCTTGTTTCCCTTCTGAAACCCACATGCTGATGTAGAACTTCTCTTCCAATACACTGTGTACACATTAAATTGCCATGAGGTCATTTTTGTGGGAAGAATTATTAAAAGCTTTGCTTATTTCAGTGTCATCTAGCTGTTCTTCTGGACATCTGATGGGACCCATCAGAGCAATAAGATTAGTGAATGGCAGAAGATTTTCTCAGTATGAAAGAACCTTGTCAAATTAAGCATACATAATTTATAAGGGAGATTTTCTCTGCTGCTCAGAGCTAACAATTTCACACATCTACAAAGTTTCCACTCCTGTATTATCAGAATATGCATCTGAGATATGAGTGATTAGAGCTTGAATAACAGTTTCTCCTAAAGGATGTTTTGTGTGCATAGTTGGTGACAAATTCTCAAAGAAATGAGTTGCTAAAGAAGTGCTAAAACTGCCAGAAAATCTTCTGAAGACTCAGGTAAGGAGCAGGATTTCAGCCCTGGAATAGGCAAGGCTCCTAGGATGAGGATGCACAGACCAAAGTGGGAAAGCAAATAATGTGGAAGAGCATTTTCTGCAGGTATGGCTGCCAAAGAAGCCTAACTTTTAATATCCCTTGGCAATGAAAATAGACTCATAGAATTGCCAGAGTTGGAAGGGACCTTAAAGATCATCCAGTTCCAACCCTCCTGCCTGGCAGGGACACCATCCACTAGATCAGGTTGCCCAGGGCCCCATCCAGCCTTGTCTTAAAAGGCTTCCACAACCTCTCTGGGCAACCTGTTCCACTGTCTCACCACCCTCATAGTGAAGAACTTCCTCCTAATATCCAACCTAAACCTACCCTCTGTTTTGGGGAATATCTATCTTTTGATGACAAGGAGCTTCTCTTTCTGTTGCAGTAAATGATATAGTGCTACCTCTCTTTACACCATCCCAGAAAGGCAAATTGACTGTCTCCCTCTGTGGGGATCTGTTAGGAAGGAACTGTTTTGTGGGCTTATTTCTTGCTAATGACACAGGTTTTCTAGGTCTCCAGAAATCAGGGATATTAGAAGTGTTCCCAGAAGACAAGTACTGGAGTAAGAGCAAGGGCAGGAGCACCACCTCCTCCTTGAGGTTCTGTTTCAAAGCCTGTAATTCCACTTTGAAGGTGTGGGCTTTCAAAGCTGCAACTGGATCACACCAAAATCAGACTTTCCCAGGACTCAGCTTCCTAAAAGCTTCTTTATATGCTGTTTCTCTTTCTCCACATTAACCAGGCTCATGTTTTGAGACAGAAACCAATAGGACCAACTTTCTTCCTGGGTCTTAGGTGTTTTCTACACAGAGCCCAGAGACTATGTCAGTTTAACACAAGGGTTTCCTTGGGGAAAGGGGGGAAGGGTAATGAATGTTTCTTTCCTCAGGTGCATTTTTAGCTGGGCAAACTCTTGAAAACCTATTCAGAAACAAATATTAATGCTTAAAGTAAGATGCTAGGAAAACACTAGGGTTTTCTTCATATGCTAAGCTTTAACAGACCTAAGTCCCTAGGATCTTACTGTGACAAGCTCAGCTGTGGCTGGGGAAGGTGATGCCAAGTCCCCTTCCCTCATTGGATACCGTGCACAAATGCAATCCTGGCTTCTGGCCACACAGCTATCCAGAAGGGCCATGAGGAATGGCCACAGCAGGAGTTTTTCAGCTGTTTTTTTCACACATGCCACTGTCTAAACAAGATGAAACCTGTATTCATGCTACTAACAAAAATAAAAATGCCCCAGCTCTCCAGGATTGCAGGAATGGATGAAAGCACTCTGGTTAACAAGAGATGCCATGTAGTTACCCTTTGTCATGTGTCCCTGCCCAGAGAAAGCTACAGCCACATTAGTACATGTCCCAGACTCCTTGCCAACTCTGTCCCCTTGTGCTTCTCCCTTTAATCCACTGCTTTTGGTTGATGTCTGCTCCTGGAGCTGCCCAATCCACCACAAATACAATGTGAAGATCAAAGTATGATGCAGTTTTGTCTGTTGCTGCTCTCAAGGGACTACAGATGACACAGTAAGGTGACCCATGACCAGGGCTTGGCAGATACACTACTCTGATGTTTTCCTGTCTTCCAGAGATGCTACCACTTCCTCACAGCACTGTAAGCAGGTGGTTAATTGCTATAAAGCTGTGTACTGTTCATTTGGAAACTTGCATATGCTGCCATTTTCAGGGCAACATATGGCTTAAGGGAACCCCTGAGCATTTATAATCATGTAAGGACAAGAACAACCAAAAACCCACAATTCTTAAAACACACTGAGCTAGTGAGTCACACTTCTGCTCTTTGTGGCACAGCTTTTCAAGGATGATAAACCAGAACCAACCTTTCTAGTGAATGAACCCAGCCCCACAGGCTGCTCTGAGGTCCTGCTGAAGATCTAAATAGCTGGAGTTCTCAGAAGGAATTGAGCATGTCCTCTTCTGAGAGGATGAGCCACCTATCTGCAGCTTCTCACTTCTTCCTTTAAAATCCTGGGGATCTTTAGGTTTTAATACTGTACAGCCTGCCTTTTAAAATTACCCAATTCCAAAATTTATCATCCTAAACCAGACCATGAGAAGGGTAAGACTTTTTTATTCAGCTGTGCTATTACTGATGGCATGTTAAGAAAAACAAATTATTTGTAAGCCCCCCAAATTTCTGATACTACATCTTCAACAATTAAATACCATTCTCCTCATTTCCACTGAGTTTCTTACTAATTAAATACTAATAATGGATAGAATGGCTTCATAAACCCAATGGGTAAAACCCATTGTTGGCTCAATATTTACAGTTCTTCAATTCATATTAATGACCTCAGATTTTCTTTCCCTCTCAGCCTGGTGTTTGAGTCTATCAGTTTCCTTTTAATTCCTCACAACTGCAACAACCCATCCTAACAAAACCACTGCCAAATCTTTCAGGAAGAGTAAAAACTCTCCACTTGGACTTTCCAGGAATCACTCAGTGCTATCATTTCAAACTCTGAGCCAAGCACACAGATCTACTGGGCTGGTTTCAGTTTACACCTGAAGTTACCAGTGCTTTCCAAGATAACTAAAATGGATGGCAAACAAAATCACACCAGAAAATTACTGCATTTCAATAGAAGAGGGGAAAGTCCAATACAAATTTGACCTCAACAGGACTGTGAAAAAATTTCCTTACAGCATAAGAGAATAGAAATTGGGTTTTGGAGCATTTCTGTTTCCTCATTTATTTGATGTTATACCTAGCCTATTAGTAAGAGGTGCTGAGGATTACCTGGATACAATGGGAGGATATCAAGTGGTTTTCTTTTGCCAGAACTGTGATGAAGAATCACATATCATTTATTATTTTCTGTGTTAGATCCTCCAGCTATGCTACTCCCTGCCTATACAGCCAGCAACAGTCTTTACCTACAATGATATTAGTTACTGTAGGACCTGAGCTTTTAAAATGTCTGTTTCCCTCAGTGAATGGAAACAAAACAAGCCTCACAAAGATCATATTTATGACTTCCCCAAAATTATATGGAACTTCACTCTATTACATCACTAAAATAAAACAAAACTATCCTCCAAGGAGGAAAAAGCTCACTCACAGCTGCTGGTTTTTTGGTGATACCTTCAACACTTTTGTCCCTTAATTGCCCACAGTTTATATGTGTTTTTATTAATCATTTATATTTTTTATAGGTTTATATTTTGTATATTTTTCATATATACTTTTTTTTTCCAGAGAGGAAAAAACACACAAAAAAAATCCTATTTGACTTCTGAAGAGAAGTATCTGTTGTATAAAATACTCATTAAAAAGATATTGTTTACCTGCCCTCATCCATGCTAGTAAAGGACACAGAAGGTACTGACATTTTTTACTTTTTAAAACACATAAACTTTTTTAAAATTCCCAGCTTGGAGGAAAAACCCAAATCTAAACAACTCTACAACTAGTAGAGTTGGTTTTTTGAAGAACTCTACTGGAGGGGTGAGTAGGAGAGAACAGTTAGTTTTCACCAAAGAAGGGAAAAATGGATCTGTCTACCCAAGAGGAACTGGAATGAAATCAAATATTGATGTAAGGAATGAGGGGTGAGGAATACTTCTTAGAACTATGTAGAAGTGACTAAAAAAGGAAGAAAAAATGTTTCAACCTCACCCAAAAAGCTTGAATCAGTTGCTCAGCCCAGGTCTAGCTTGCAAACACTCAGGAAAGACACTGTTATGATTAAGTAACTGGCTGTGGTTTTTCTCCCTGTACACCTCTGCTGTCCTAATGGCTTTGCTGGATTCATATTACCATCCCTTTACAATAAATGCTTGGACATTTTCTGTGTGGAATCTAACCTGTGTGATGACATCTACTCCCAGGTCCTTGGATCCCAAAGTATTCATTAGGGATGTGATGGAAATCTCCCTTGAATGAGGAACCTAAGAGATCTGCTCTTGAAGCAACATTAATCTTCCTAGGCATAGAAATCAGTTTACTGTCACCATCCATTCACTGGGACAGGGGAAATGAGGTTTTCCCCCAGACTTACAGAAAATACACTGTGGCCATGATTCTGATCAAGAAAAGGAACATAATTCATATGTTGTCTAAAGAAGGCTTAGCAAACTTTATCCCTGCAGATTTTATTCTGTGCTCATCTTCATCAACCTCCTCTCTATTCTCAGCAAACTTAGAAGAACAGCTCCATTCCTGGATGGAAAAGCTACTGCTGTCTGTATCCTGGCAATGAAAATTCTAACAGTGACCAGGAGGATTTGGAGACTCTTGACTGGGCTATGAAAATAAGAAGGTATTGCCTCAAAAATTTTATTCAAGACTGCTGTCAGCTGGAATAGTTCTTAAATTATTTTCCTCCCTCCTGAGAGTCTCAACAAAACTTGGGAGACAGAATATATTCCAAGACAGGAAAAAGAATTTTAATTGGGTCTTTAGGTGCACTTCTAACAATCAGAGTAAGTTATTTTAAAATGAAATTAGAAAAGAAGGAAAAGGCATAAGGAAAAGAAGGAAAGGCAAAAGGAAAATAAAAATGGTAAAATGAGAAACATGAAAACAGATATTTAACTATTTAGGATTCACTGTACCACAAAAAGGGCTTTAACATCCTAAAATGTTGCCTCTTGGCCTGTGCCCACATTAGTGGGCCCCATATTGGTGACAATTACAAACAAAATGAAATAATTGCTTGATAAATTTCCTTCAGTTACAAATAATCACAGGCATATCAAAAAGTGTAGCTGAAATTAAAAAGGAGTGTAAGTAGGAACATAGTTCAGCTCCTTCCTGCTTTCTTCCCCCCAAGATGCTCTTTGAAACAAAATCATAAACTCATGTTATATTTTTGGAGACTGATTACTCACTCTGAGTAACTACACCAAGCCTCTGCAATTGGCAGAGGGGCTGCATGAGACACCTCTACTGCTTCAGGATGTGTGTGACCTGAATATCACAGAATCATTAAGGTTGGAAGAGACCTCTAAGATCATCAAGTCCACTGTCAACCTACCACCACTATGTCCCTAAGTAACACATCTATACATTTCTCAAACCCCTCCAGAGATGGTGACTCCACCACTGCCCTCAAGAGCCCATGGCTATGTCCTCTTCAGGAAAGCCAGGTCTACAAGGTGTGGTGGGGGAGTTGCTCTTTATGTGAGAGAGCAACTGGAATGTATTGAGTTCTGTCCAGGGGTGGATGAAGGGAGAGCTGAGAGTTTATGGGTGCGAATTAAGGGGCAAGCTGGCATAGGTGAGGGTGAGGCCACGTCTGGAATATTGTGTCCAGTTGTGGGCCCCTCAGTTGAAGAAGGATAGGGAACTGCTGGAAAGAGTCCAGCACAGAGCCACCAAGATGATGAAGGGGCTGGAACATCTTCCTGATGAGGAAAGGCTGAGGGAGCTGGGTCTCTTTAGCTTGGAGAAGAGGAGGCTAAGGGGTGACCTCATCTGTGCTTTTAAATATGTGAAGGGTGTGTGTCAGGAGGATGGGGTCAGGCTCTTCTCAGTGAAGCCCAGTGACAGGACAAGAGGCAATGGCTGTAAGCTGAAGCATAGGAGATTCCATGTGAACACACGTAGAAATGTTTTCCCAGTTGAGGTGCCATAGCCCTGGCACAGACTGCCCAGAGAGGCTGTGGTCTCCTTCTCTGGAGATATTCCAAACCCATCTGGATGTGTTTCTGTGTGAGCTGGTGTAGGGAATCCTGCTGTGGCAGGGGGTTTGGAGTAGATGATCTTCGGAGGTCCCTTCCAACTCCTAATATTCTGTGATTCTGTGTGAATCCTCTGACTCCTGATTCTACAGACTCAGACAGATGTAAATAAAAGTCTCCTTTCAAAGAATCAGTGGAGAGCTCTTGAATTCTCCTTCCCCAGTGCACATGCTCCTGTCTCCATCTCCCAGCACCTCCAGCTGTGTGGTCTTGCTCCAGCTGCAGCTGTCTCCTTACCTGGGCTGACTCTGCCTGGTGGCACTGGAGAGCACACGATAGAAGAACAGCTTCAGCTAGAACAACAACTCTCCTCTCCACTGCAAAGAGCTGCTGTTTAACCTGGAGCCATTTCAGTGACAACTCAACAGTAACTGACTGCTTAATTATTACACAGAGGTAGGAACCAGAGTTACAAACACTCTCTGCAATCAGATAGCTAGCTGCTGTAGGCACCACTCCTTGCTGATTGAGAAGTGACAGGAGGAGGACTCTCTGCCCAACACCACATCTACAGCTCTTCCCATTAAGGGGTGTCTGTCTGCTACAAACCTACCTTTTCTTCTAGTTTCTCAGGGATTTAAAAGCATAAAAACTTTATAGCTATTCCAAACCCACATTTAGTAACAGATTTTACCAACTCTCAATCTCCTCCCTCAACTCCAGAGTATGTGAGGGTTGAGATTTTTAATATGTTGCAAATTAAAATTAAGCCTCTTTTTAAAGGACTTGAAGAATCTGTAAGCTAGGAATGCTAATGTTAGAGTATTTTTCACCCATTTCCATCTAGATCCAGCACAGACTAATACAGTATATACTTAATACAGTATTAAAGTCTATGTACTACCATCAGACCTAGTGCCAGGCAGCACCGTGGAGCAAGCTGGGATTCAGTTAAGGATCTGCCAGTTAAAGCCAAGCAAGTACCACTGCAATTCAGCAGTAATGAAAAACAAAGACACTAATATTTTACTGGATGACAGTCTTGCCAAGCAAAATGTCTGCCCTATAAAAATGCTTTGCTGTCAGTACATGCTTATATACAACAGGAGACTTCCAGAGCTCACAGGTTTTTGGTTTGTGGTTATAAAAACCTGCACTAGATAAACTAGATACATTTGTTGCTACAGAAATCCAGATACCTAGGGCTCATGTGAAATAATAAGGAAATATAAAACTGGACAAAACTGTACCAGGCAGGAGCACTGATCCAGAAAACAGGAGGGAATTCAGAACTCTGGAATTGCAGTGTTAGTCTGTGTTTATGTAGGAGACAAACATAACCTTGTTTAAACTTCATGATGGCAGCTCACGTGTATCTCAGAGATAAAATGAACAACAAATAAAAGGCAAGTTAGAAACTGCCTTCAGAAACAACCCACAGACCTTCAGGCAGTGCTCAGGATGAAGGCAAGAAACAGCATAGATGATACCACAGCAAAAATAAACCCCTCCTAGGAGTAAGAGCATCATTCCATCTGGTCACAGTAGATGAGTTGGCAATGGAACATGCAGTCCTTCAGACTCCTCCACAGTGCACTGCATCATTTCATTTAGCTCTGTGTCTATCAGTCTGATGCCCTTCAAGCCTTATATTCTACACCACATTTGGCTGTGGGAGAACTGAGAGTGCAAACACCAATAAACACTGGTATGAAAATATAACCTTCTTTCAGACTCTTGCCCTGACACATAGAATCAGCATGAATAACCACTTCAAGTAAAACCCAAAATGATGGTGTACTAAGCTGCAGGGGTTCAGTACCAAAGTGGCTTAGCAGCAGTAAAGATCTCTTTCTTATTGAGAATTATCTGTGATTAGACAGAAGTGAGTTTTGCTCTCAAACAGTTGTAGCAGCTCTAAATCTTTGCCTCTTTTTGCCATGTTTAAGTCAGTAACTTTCTGTATGATCAGTTTAGCAGTTAAAACAAAACTATGAGTTTCAAACTTAGGGTGACACCTTTCCCAAAGAGCATGAATTTGATATTTTAGGAAACCTTTTTTGCTACTGATGGTATCCAGGTGCTCTGCAAAGCAAGCTCAGCAAAGCAAAAGAATGGCAGAACCCAAGAAATCCCCTGAATGAAAAAAGTAAGTTATCAATTACTAGCAATACATTTTAAAGAAGATATGAGATTGGAGAGGATTTTTTTACAAGACCTCTACCAGAATTGGTAAAAAGCAATAAGCTGAAATTGATGAAGAAACAAGTTGTTCTGATTGCTTCATAATCCTGACTCAACACTTGACATTTATCACCTCCAAACTGAAAGATGTAAATGGATTGGATGCAGTGAAATTTGAATACTCGTGGGGAAAAAATAAATGTAACCTATTTACTTGACATTTAAAGATGCAGAAGTCTTTTTAATCTATTTTTTCATCCTATTAGAATCATTAGGAATTTGGGAAAGAAACAATGGTTAATTAAACACATGAAATGTTATTGTTTGTTTCAAGTGCAGGGCTGAAGTTTCATATAGTTGTTCTTTCCCAGAGAAAAAGGTTTGTTAGCAGCTTGTCCAATTCTAAAGTTCAATGATTTGTGAAGACTAGCTTACATACTCTCTCTGTGCACAGGTAACAGTGATCTGTGGCTTTCTGTGAGCTAGAAAGACAGTGCAAAATGATTATGAATCCCAGACTCATTTAGGTTGGAACAGGCTAATAAGATGATTGAGTCCAACTGTTAACCTAACACTGCCAAGTCACCACTAAACCATGTCCCTAAGCACCACATCTCCACATAAATCCCTCCAGGGATGGTGACTGCACCACTGCCTTGGCCAGCCTGTGCCAGGGTTTGACAATCCTTTCAGGGAATAAATTTTTCCTATTGTCCAACCTAAATTTCCCTGGCTGCAACTTCAGGCTGTTTCCTCTTGTCCTATCAGTAGTCACCT
Organism: Galbula dea; assembly: GCA_013399015.1. Lineage (NCBI taxonomy): Eukaryota > Metazoa > Chordata > Aves > Piciformes > Galbulidae > Galbula > Galbula dea. The sequence goes on along the minus strand of VWZX01004010.1, from coordinate 325,936 downwards.
GAGAGAAGACACCAACCCCCTCCTGGCTCCAACCTCCTTTCAGGGTGTTGCAGAGAGGGAGAAGGTCTCCCCTGAGCCTCCTCCAGGCTAACCAACCCCAGTTCCCTCAGCTGCTCCTCCCAACACTTGTGCTCTAGACCCTTCACCAGTTTTTCTGCACCTGAAGCATGAAGCCATCTGTACCCTGACATACTGCAGTGTTAGCTCTGCACAGCTTCCCTCTGCTGCAAACACTATCAGACTAGCAACAAGAGAAAAATCCAATGTTATTTTAGCTTGCTATTTCTTGGCACAACTAACCTTGCTGTTGCAGAGAGCAGAATGGCTGCATGCTGAGGCAACTCTTCTGGCGAGCTCTGGCCACCCTGTGCCACCACGCTGGGCCATTCCCACTGCTCTACAGGCCAAGATGAACTGATGGCTTTCAGGGGAATTTTGGGAGCTCTGCTTCCAACGTGCAGGGGGAAGGGGAAAATGGGCACACTGGCTCTAAATTCTGCTGCCTGATGTGCAGTTCTCACTTCAGAAGAAGATGATTGCTGCTGCTCCAGCTCCTGTGGAGGAGTAATTGCCTCGCTCCAGCCCTGAATCTTCCAAGAGATAAGAAGAAAATTCTGTCTTTGTTAAGCAGTATGGCTAAAGTTCTCCTTCCTGGCAAACAGCAAAAATAGAGGCTATCAGAATGGGATTCTTTGGCATTTCTGACCTTCAAGGATCAGTTTTGTCATTAGGACTGACATGCTAATTGTGGCCACCTAAAAAGCAGGACACGGAAACCTCAGCTGCCTTGCAGCAGGAGCCACGCTCATTGCACTGCATGTTTCATTGCTAATAGATGCAGTTCTCCTACACACAGTGCCAAAGAACTATATCCCTCTCTAGCCCATATCAAACCACAGGAAATAACTTCTCTACAGAAGGTTTACCCTGTTTTAACACTGGAAAGGGACATACCCAACCACCCATTCCAGCCAACCCCTTCACCAGTGGTACAGCATTAAAGCAGCTTACCTAGAAAGAAGCAACTGTTCCTTCCCCTCTGGCTTCCTGCCTCAGTGACCCCACCAGCGTCCCTGCTCTTCACTTGAATGCCAGGATTATTTGCCAGTATGAGAGTGAAAGCTGCAGGCCAGCAGGCTCCTGAGAGCAGCCAGGAGCAGGACAGTAGCACAAGTGTTGGAAACGCTCCTTCTGAAGGCACAGCATTTTTAAAGGGATGGTGATTTGTGGGCACTGTGTAGCCATGCTTTCCCAGGGCAGGAGAGCCCTTACTGTGGATCATTAACAACCTGCCACCACCAGCACTTAACTGTGAATCCTGAGGGGATAGTGCAGTGGTTTACAAGCAGTGGATGCTTCTTCCTCCCCATCCCTCCCGAGCTGAAGAGAAACAAATACTCACTGGGTTCAAAACCCTGACCGAGTGCTCTTTACCTCGAGAAACAGAAATAGAGCTGCCTCTCCTGCCTATTACAGTTTAATACAAAGTGCTTGGGAGTATAAATATGGAAGTTTGACACTGCCACCTTAAACCAAATCAGTCTTTCAAAGCAGTGATCTGTGGAAACCCCACAGCTACCACTGGGGGTGAAGAGAGAGGAAGGGAAATATCTTCTGACTGGGAGACTGAGGTGCTAAAAGCAAAATGCTGCTGGGAAGAATAGGCACTGAACAGAAGGATATGCTGTTTTATGTAGATAAGAGAGTCTTTAAAGCAAGCAAATGCAACCTTATTTACTAAGGAGACAAAGACAAACCTCCTTCACCCAGGGGAGCTGGCTATTTGAAAGCTGCACCCATTATTCAAACATGTATCTCTGGTTTCTTATTGTTTTCAGTTCACATTTACCTATTGTTGCCAAGGTGTCATGAATTATTACTAAAATTTTTCAAACTGTGAGAAGAAAGATGTTTTCTTGAAAAAGTGGAAGCTATTTTGGGAGCCTTCCAGTAGTTTTTAATTGCATTTCACAGAAACACAGAATGCTGGGGGTTGGAAGGCATCACCAGAGGTCGTCTAGTCCAACCCCTCTGCTCTAAGCTGTGTCATCTAGAGCATATTACTCAGGACTGTGCCCTGAATCTCTCCAGAGAAGACTCCACAACCTCTCTGAGCAGCCTGGGGCAGGGCTTTGGCACACTCACAGGAAAGTTTTTCCTCATGTTCAGGTGGAACTTCCTGTGTTCTAGTTTGTACTCATTGCTCTTTGGCCCGTCCCTGGGCACCACTGAGCAGAGCCTGGCCACATTCTCTTGCCTGCACCCTTCAGATCCTTCTATACACTGATCAGGTCCCCTCTCAGCCTCCTCTTCTCCAGGCTGAAAGCAAGCCCAGCTTGTGTGAAGTTTTGTATTTAAAATCTCTGTGTACCTTTTGCTCCTGCTCATTTTGCTTGTAACACCTTGTCTTTCTTTGAAGTCCTGCTGTTTTCCAGCTCTCCATCTCCACCACACTGAGGACAGAGTTCTCACCTCTCTCACATAATGCCACATTGGCAGTGAAGACAGCCCTTTTTTTTCTCCAATGCACACAGGATCAAGGCTTTCAGCCTGTGGATCCAAGAGTTCTTCAGCTCAGGTACACAGAAACCACCACCAGCCAAAGAGTGAGCTCCAGAAGTTGGGTTTCTTGGGAAAAGAGGGTTCTTGTACCACCCTGTACTCAGAAGACTATCCTATAATCCTCTACTACTGTGCATCAGTCCAACATCATGCATTAATTTAGTTAGGAGCTGAAGTACTTAGTTACCAAAGCTCCTCATGTCATAGGGTAAAAAAGAATAAAAGAGGAAAAACCCCAAACAGAAAAAGATAAAAAGAAGTAGGCAGCATTTCTAAGAACTAGCCCTCAGGAGAAGCTGAGAGCATTCTTCTGCCACTAAATCAGCATATCCAATCAGATCAGTAACTAACAACACTGGCATTAATAACCTTCAGTAGCATGCTGCTATCAGTTAAGATTCCTGCCATCATTACTGCAGTAGGAAGGAAGGAGGACTGGAATTTGCACAGATGGAGGAAAGGGGAGGAAAGAAGTGGTTCTGAGAGAGAGAGAGATAAAATAAAGTTTATGGGCTAGAAATGTGACAGGTTTTGAACAACACTAGCTCAACCTTGAAGCTTTGGTTCCCAATGTACAGCTTCTTAAGCATACTGCTATTAGAAAAAGGAAAGGAAAATGCACTGTGTTGTAGTTTGAAAATAACTGAACATTTTAAAGCAGAGGGAAATGATTGCTTATGAACAGCATCTTTAAATCTAAAAAAGCAGCTAGGCCATAGCTGAAGTAGGTCTTAGAATATTCTGATCATTCCTTTTCAGTTAACCCAAATGACTACTTTCTGTATCATGTGTAATAATCCTTCTGGTTGCTTCCAAGAGAAAAATGAGCATAGAGTCATAGAATCCTAGAATGGCTGAGGTTGGAAGGGACCTTGAAGATCATCTAGTTCCAACCCCCCTGCCATGGGCAGGGACACCACATGCACTAGACCAGGTCATCCAGGGCCACATCCAGCCTGGCCTTAAACACTGCCAGGGATGGGGCAGCCACAACCTCTCTGGGCAACCTGTTCCAGTGCCTCACCACCCTTTGGGTAAAGAACCCCCTTCTAATCTCAAGCCTAAATTTCCCCTCCTTCAGCTTGTATCCATTCCCCCTTCTCCTGTTGCAATCCAACCAGCATGTATGAAGTGGAAAAAAGAGGCTGTGGGTGAGAAACCTTGGAAAGTGCAAGACCCAACCACATGTTCAACAGAAGCCTGCAGAGAATTAAATGGTTGGTGATCTGCTATGGTAAAAGGAAATTAAGAAGTTGAATACAATTTCTCAGTGACTTTTTTTTTTTGGGGGGGGGGGGGGGGGGAAGACTAATACATTGGCTTTTCATAGCACCTTCCCTTAAGAGCTGCTGAAACAGCTTTCACATATTACTGGAAACTTCCCCCAAAAGAACACATTGGCAAAAAGATTCTGCAGATACCTTGAGACTAGGGAGCAGACAGCCACTTAGAATGGAGCCAAGTTGCTGACAGTTTTCAGAGGCATTATGCTACAGCTGTCCTCTCCTCTGCAAGGTGAAGCTTTGGTGTGGCTGCTTAGTTCTTTGAGTTAGTAGAAGTTAAAAACGATTCAGGAGCCTCATGAGACTGAGCAGCTGAAAAAATGACATTAAATGTGGAAAAATACAAAGCAATGTTTGGGGGGAGAAAATCCTGATGCACAATAATGGGCTTAAACCACTCAGGAAACAGATATTGGTGCTGGGAGAGAGAGTTCTACCAAAAATTCAGTAAAGCATTTTGATTTGTTAAGGAAAAAGTGGAGAGCAAAGGTGAAGACATCACTCTGCTACATAAACATCCAAATGCATCTACATTTTAAATACTATCTGCAGTCCTAGGGTTGGAACCAGCTCACAAAAGTCATGGAAGAGTTCAAAAAGGCACTGAGCAGGATGGGAGGATATCTAAGGAATACAATGGCATCTGTGCAAGGAGAAACTGAATAGAGAGTACTGCTAAAGCTGCATTTCTCTACACTTGAAAAGAGATTAGAGCAAACAGAATATTAGTTTATTGTAAATGGCATGGGAAATACAAACATGGATCTGCTTCTGGTAATATGAAAACACTGAGTCATCAAATGAAATTATCAGGTGAGAGACTGGAAACAAAAGGATCTATCTCATATGTGAAAAGAAAGGAAATAAGAGAGGGAGAGAGACTTGTGAATGGGAAAGGAAAACTAAAACTACTGTAATGATGATGATAATCATCATAATGAAATTAAATATATACAAATACATACAAAACTACATCACTGTCCACACTGATGCAGCAGATGGGATCCAGGCTTAGGGGCTGGATCCTAGTACTAGATGCAGGAACTTGTGGAGCAGGATTGAGGGCAGAACAGACAGAGTTCTCCTCAGATGGCAGCCATTGAAGAAGAACAAGAGGACAGAGAGAAGGATCTGCCCCTCAGCTTTATATCATATATGAAGTACATGGAATCAAATCCTTAGCTGGTCAGTTTGGGGTCACCTGTCCTGTCTGCTCCTCCCTGAAGGTGCAGCCTTTACCCTGCACCCCCAATGTGAGACACGAGATTCAGCAGTGACCTTGCTTTGCATACCAATCCCTGGTAGTAAATCTAAACATCAGGCCTTATCACTGCTAGAAGCTGGCAGTGTCTGTGAAAACATGCTGCTAGTTCCAGAAAGTGCAGTCACTTAGAGGAGCTTTAGCTAAACAAGTTCAGTTGCTGAACAGAATCAGGTCTGTTCTAACTCAAACCAGGACACTCCTGCAAGTCCTTGGGTCACAGACTGATGAAACTGCTCCCAAACACTTCTCCATTTTTATACTCTTGTCTAGGCAAATGATACTTTTGCTAGACAGACAGTACAAATCTGGCTATTTGGTCTGAGCCAGTGCATCATTCAAGGTTTTAATGGCCACTCAATATTTCTAATTCATGTATTAAAATAAGGAAGTGAAAAAAATAAATCAGGTTTGCAACTGTGTCTCCTAGATGGATGTACTTAGAAGCCAGTATTATAAACTGTGTGGCCTGAGAGAAACAATGGATCCAGTTCACCAGAGCAACTCCATAGGTTGTCAGACATAAACTATGGTCAAACCATTGAGATACTTTATCCAATCTATAGATATAGAAACCAGAGATATCCTTCCTACAACTGTGCCATCAACAGACCTTTTCCATGTCACTCTGCAAGTGTTCTGCATGATGTAAGGATCACCCTGAGATGAGCAGCTCGTGGAAAGAAAGAGATGATTTAGAGCTTCACTCTTGGAAGAGAACAGTTCAGACTCATTGTAGAGAAAGATGGGGAACCCCCTGTAGTTCTTCTTATCCCTGGCCAAATACTAGTGTTCAGCCTTTCAAGCTCTGCATATCACTACCCAGCACAGAGCACTGTCTACCCCTTCCACATACAAGATTTGGAATGATAAAGTAAAGCCTTTGAATGACAACCTACAGGAAGAAGTATAGGTATTCTTTCTTATTAAGAACAGGTTCAAAAATGTCATCAGGAGGATAAAAGATGAAAAGGATGTGTCTGGAGGAATGGGACCTTTCATTTATTTCTTGAACTATTTTGTTAATTGCTCTCCCTCATAAGGTGTGTCTCACTAAAATGAAACTTAGTAAGGGGAAAGAATAATAATTAAGCATCTAAAAAATGAAGAAAGGTTTGGATTAGCACATCAAGGCCTTTGAAAGTACAAAAAATAGGAGGTGAGGAATAGATTAGAAAAATCAGAGCAGAAAGACTTAGACTAGAACTGATAACAGCTGATTCTCTGCACCTTCAAATCTTTTTTTCACTCACACCCATCCAAACCAACTCTATAAAAACTGCACCCTTCCTGCCTATATGAAGAAACTATTTATCTTTTACTACCAAAAATATCCATATTTTTGGCAAACTATTGTCTGTTCCTTGACCTAACATTAATTTACAACTATTCCTGTTGGGATGCTCAGAGATACCCCAAACAGAGCATCCATGAATGCTTCATCATCTGAGGACTCTACAGACAATGCCCAAATCCCTCACTTAAGAGTAAGCTTCAGAGCTTCACTATTCTGATTAGAAATGCAATAGATATAAAAGAACAACATTTACTGCAATAAGTTCACTGTGACCATGGCATATTAAAGGAAAGGAAGAAAGATTTAAGATTACTGGAAAAAAAAACCCCAGACCCAGCAAATAACATCAGAAATAAAAACATTGTTTAGTGGAATCCCTCCTTTTCTGAAACAGTCTGCAAATGGTTGTGTCTAAAACCAAACAGGAAAATCATAGCACAGATCATGTACCACAGGATGAAGATGCAACTAGGGTAAGGGCAAACAACCTTTAGTTCTTAGACTTCAACATGAAGAACATTCTGTACCTGAAAAGTGAACAGCAAACTATGGCTGCCATTCTTCTCAAAGGTACTCATCTTAATAAACTGGGTCAGCTACAGATCTCTAAACATAATGCACATTATGCTTTTTAGCTCATGAGGCAGATCTCTGTTTAACTCTATATATTCTGATGTATGTATATACAAATGCATATATATTCAAATGCATAGCATACTGTGACACTACTGATAGTTTGTGCTCATCCTAAAAGTCTGCTGCCTTTTGTGTCTGGGATTTTCAGTAGCATGCAGATACCCAGGTCTCTCTAAAAGTCAGTGGCAGTCACTGAAATAACTCTTTTGGTTTCCCTCTAAGGCTGCATGCTCAAGTTATTTGTGTGGACTCAGATCTTCTTGGCAAGCAAAATACAAACCTAGCTCAAGTTCTGAGCCCCCTCTCACATTTCATGACACACAAGTGCCCACAATGACACAAGTCTACTCAAAGGACTGGAAGGTCAAAGGTTTTCTGGCACACAAGTAAAACATGCTGTTACTGAACATTCTTTTTATCTTTTACTCTTTAATTGCATTAGCATCAGAATTAAGACCCTAGGTGCAGAAGCAAATTACAACACAGCTCTCTCTGAACACACCATTGAGTTCTTCATCATGCCAAAGGAGACATGATAACTTAAGAACTAAACATGGATCACTGTAAGAAGCAATAAACTGTAGTTTTGGCCTTAAATTCTAGGCTAAACTTAAGCTAAACTTCCCCATGAAAACCAGCAGGGATCCTGCCCACGTGGAGACTGCTATGTAAAGCTTAAATTAGCAAAGTGTTACCTTAAGATATGTTGACTGGCCACGATTTGCCTTAATCAGCTTTGCCCTGTTGTTGGCAAGAACTCTAGTAATGCTACTGCAGTGCTATTCCCCTTCTTTAGAAGGTGACTGAAACACCAGGTTTCTAAGCCTAGACACAGAATGTCTGTAACACTAAATCACTGAAGGTGCAGCCCAAGGGACTTGTAGCCACTGAGAGTTTGGGCATATTTGGTGTATCCATAATTTGGTTCAGTTATTGGGAGGTTGCTTGGAAGAACAATGAGAAATAAGAGAGCAGGTCAAGCTGAGCCATTTGCAAAGGGCTGTAAAGCCTTTTCCTGGTCTCATTTTGTCTAGCTAAAGGTTAGTTCTAGTTCTAAACCAGAACACTGGTTAAGAATGGAAAAATTCTGTCATGAGATCCCAGCTCCATTAGTTTTAATGCAGCTGAGGGTGGGGATAATATCCAGGTTTTGGCTGAACATCTTTATGAGGGGTGCTACCTTTTACACAGCATAGGAAGAGCATCACTTAAAAAGGCACTAACTAAGATTACTGTTCTGGACAAGACAAAAGTAGGAAGGATAACTTCAGTGACAGAGGCACTGCTCCCAGGTCATACTGAATGATCTTGTTCCTCTTGTGCTCACCGGTGACCACCCAGAGGATCACAGCTTCTGTTCAGTATCAGCACTGGCTACCCTAAGCAGCTCAGGGAATTACACTCAGCTCCTTCCCTCTGCCAATTTCTAGGTACACAGGTCTGAGCTGCTAAATGCTTGCAGCATTTCTTATCACTGAAGGCTCAAGTGATGCTGAATAGTCTGAGTATCAATTAGGAAGACCTTGAGATCCTTTGAGATGAAAGGGTCTAAATAAACACACAAGCAGCAGCACATAAATGTTTTCACTCTCTCACACCCAACTCTAGGCTGGCATTTCCAAGCAGTGAGCTCATTCAGTTCAGAAAAACACCATCCCACACACAGTTCTGCTGAAAGAGCTGAACACTACACTGCCACTATAATCAGTTTCCTTTGCACCTTCACCACCAGCTTCAAGACACAGAAACATCCCAATGGGAAAAAAATTGGTCCTAGGTTCCTCCCAGGTATCCTAAGGCCAGGACATCTTCTGCTGCCTATATAAATCCAGCCACCTCCACCGAGGGCATAACCAGGTGGATAGATGAGGGTAGGGCAGTGGATGTGGTTTATCTTGATTTCAGTAAAGCATTTGACACTGTCTCCCACAGCATCCTTGCAGCTAAACTGAGCAAGTGTGGTCTGGCTGATTGGGTAGTGAGGTGGATTGGGAACTGGTTGAAGGACAGAAGTCAGGGAATTGTGGTCAATGGGATGGAGTCTAGTTGGAGGCCTGTGTCTAGTGGAGTCCCTCAGGGGTCAGTACTGGCACCAGTGCTTTTCAATTTATTCATTAATGAGCTGGCTGAGGGAACAGAGTGTGCTCTCAGCAAGTTTGCTGCTGACACTAAACTGGGTGGAGTGGCTGACACACCAGAGGGTTGTGCTGCCATTCAGCATGACTTAGGCTGGAGAGTCGGGCAGGGAGACAGTGAATGAGATTCAATAAGGCCAAGTGTCGAGTCTTGCACCTGGGAAAGACCAACCCCATGTATGAGTATAGGTTGGGGACTGACCTGTTGGAGAGCAGTGAAGGGGAAAGGGATCTGGGGGTCCTGGTAGATGAAAGGATGACCATGAGGCAGCAGTGTGCTCTTGTGGCCAGGAGGGCCAATGGGATTCTGGGGTGGATTAGAAGGGGTGTGGTTAGTAGGTCAAGAGAGGTTCTTCTCCCCCTTTACTCTACCCTGGTGAGGCTGCATCTGGAATCTTGTGTCCAGTTCTGGGCCCCTCAGCTGAAGAAGGATAGGGAACTGCTTGAAAGACTACATGATCTTTTGAGGTTCTTTTCATCTCCTAACATTCTGTGATTCCATGACATTTACTCCTAGAGAAAGAAAGGAGATACCTACACTTTGCCCTCATGCCCTTGTGAATAGGACTTTCTGATTGATTCTTTAGACAGGCTTCTCAAAGATCTTGTATCAAAAAAGCAGATCAAAGATCTTGAACTTTATCAAAATCACTCAGTAATTTGCTTCACTCTGCACACCAAACCCAGTCCTTTGGAGACCCCAGCAGAACACTGCCACAATTTCTGCATGCAGAAGGAGGAGGAGTGGGGAAAAGACTGCTCTGGAGAAGTTCATGCATGACAGTCAAGATACAGCAATTATCTTTGGTTTGCAGAGTACATTTGGGGTTGTGCACAACTTTGGCTGTTACATATTCATTAAGCTGTTTGTAGTAAATGTTGTTTTAAAATGAGTCCAGGCTAATTTTGCTGATAAAAAAAAATGATTACTAGCTCTCATTATTGTTTAATGTGACTGGCTAATTACTTGTTATTCAGACTAAAAATGCTACTGCTAATGTTCTGTTAATAGCCAGCACTCTTGGCTAGGCTGTTGGGAAGAAATCTGTGTTTATGTATGTACTTGGCTGTGTCTCTATTCTGAATGCCCTTGAAAATGATTGCTTGGTCTTGTCCCTCTTATTAAGTAGTTTCAGCCAGAGAAAGCTCACGTGCTGTGCCTCCTGGTATAAACCTGCAGCTCTCCTGTGCCCACACACACCCCCTTGCATGGATTGCATGTCAGCAGCTTCCCAGAGGAAAATGCCAAAAATTAAATGACATCTCCTTTAGATGAGCACACAGGATCATGAAGGATTGTTTGCACTGTTCTTTGTCGTGTGCAGTGAGTTTCACATTTGTTCCTGTAAATCTACTTGACTTATTTCTGTGTTTTAGTCATAAATGAGATGATTTTTCAATAGAAAAATCAATCAAATATCGTCCCACTGTTGAACACAGCAAGTAGGTAGAGCAGCTGATTATATCAACCTTAACTGGGTATAGTTTTTAGAGTGGAGTGTTAACATATTAGGGATGAAAAAGCAGTAATAAGGTTACCTTCTGGTAACAAAACATTTAAAAAATCATTTGTATTTTTGAGAATATGTAGTTACCTGCACAGTGAATGCAAACAATCCAGGCCTTATACAGGTAATGGTTTCTTTTTCTTCTGATTTGTTTATAATTGGTTCTTTTCCACCAGTTTGGGGAATCTCTGAAGACTCAAAATGTAATATTATTCTCTAATAAAAATATTAATATGTTATTCACAGACCTTTTTTTTTTAAGGGATTTCTATATAACTAATCTTTTTACAGCCTTTATTACTACAATGAAGATCTTCCTCCCTCACTCCTTAGAAGCAAATCTGATAGCACAGATGTGGCACATGCACAACACAAGTTATTTTCCTTAAGGTATTCCAGAGCTTTAATAGATCCACAGCAGTGATCTGGCCAACACGCAAAGTGGAATCAACACTTCAGTTCTGAACACAGACAAACTCCAGGTGAGTGGAGATTTCATACTCATGCTTTAACAAGGAAAAAAACCACAATCCATCAAAACAAATGACAAAATGCATTTACTATTGCATTGAGATTTGCATTCTTGCAATGCAGGTGATAGCTCACAGAGGTGAACTGCAAAATTCTGCCACTGGCCAACATTTCCTAGACAGACTAAGTCAAACAATCTTAGTTTTCCTCCTTTACCTCCTTACTGTCTGCAAGGTTGTTGGATTATTTTCACACAAGACTTACCAAAGGATACAACAACCATTTTTTAAATAGCAAACTGTGAATACTCTTGGACTTTACCTAAGCACAGAAACCCAACTGAGATCAGCAGCAAATTGTCCTGGTTTTAGCTGTGTATTCTATACCAACCTAAATCAGCCTTACACCCCTCGGGCTACAGGCTGGGTATTGAAGAGGTTTGTGCGATAAGAGGTGTGAATGCCTCCCCTCCAGAGAGTCATTCGCACCCAGTCTGAGGAACCGGTTTTGCAAGGGGCTGTCAGCGTTTCCAGAGACTCAGCTATTGTGTGCAATGAGAGGTGTGATACCTCCCCTCGGGAGAATCGTTCACACCCAGCCTGAAGAACTGGTTCTGCGAGGGGCTGGCTTTTCCCCCAAAGCTGTGAGAGGGGTATATCATCTCGGGCTTTGGGGGACTGTGGACAACTCGCCGAGCCGGAGGAAAAGGACCGAGACACTGCAGGAGCTCTTGCCGAGATCCCTTCGTGCCCCGGGGCCCTCTCCAGCCCCAGGAATTTTCTCCAGAGACCTACCTTTTCCCAAGCTTCCTTCTCGACCCCTACTCTTCAACTAGACTGTGACTTTTCATCTGCAGAACAGACAGGTTCCTTTGGTTTGGGACTCAGGGGGAGGGGAAGCACGTGGAGCTTGGGCGTAGGGGCTTATAGCACCATTACCCCCTGTGCCCCAGGGTGCTGGGTTGCTAGTCCTGTTTTAAACTAAGCTTTACTGTACTCATTTGTATTGTTTATTTTCTTATCTTTTTATTAAACTGTAATTTTGACTTGTAATCTCTCTAGTATTGTGATTCTATTGTGGATCTGCTAGTTCCTAACCTTTTAAACTAGCACACAAATGCATTAACTTTGATAGTGTAGTTAATTTTCAGGCAGATATGTAATAAAGTCTCTGCTGTTGGGCACGTTGCCTAGGTTCACCCATACTCATCTGAATATATATATATATATATATTAAGTATTAAAGTCATCATTCATGATTTTCCCTTTAAAGCAAGAGCCCAATGCTAAGACTCCTAAGTAGAGATTTAGAAACACTAATGAAATCAGAGGATTTTCCAAAATGAAGCAGAATCAAGTCTGTACTTCCTTGCTGCCCAGGACTTTGAAACATCCCACTTTAGACTGATTCAGAAGATGAAGATCCTGCCACCTTTAGCTCTGGCTACAACAACACTATTTCCTTGGAAGTCATCTTTTTAAAGAAGTCTTGAGAGAGTTTCTGTAACCACAAAAATAAACACAAACAGTCCAAAACCTCCCCATAAATTATGTGTCTCAGAGGTGTCAAGCAGTTAACTGATCACTTTAATTGAAACACAAACAAAAAGATAGTGAATGCTGTTTTAAAAGTGCCTGCTTAATAGAAAACTAAGTGATGTTAAGAGGAATAAATGTGTTTGCAGCATAGCAACTGAGGCTGATTTTCCTCACCATCTCTCTCTACTGACAGGTCTCTAGTTTTGAATACCAGCTCAGGTTTTCAAACTGAGAAAGGCAATCTTCTGACATTGGCATTTTGCTCCTTAGCAAACCTTAACTGTGTTTAGTGATTTGCTGTGTGGTTTGGTTTCTCATCAATTGGCCACGTTGTTCCTTCTCCTTGGCCTTTCTTTCAAACCCTGCTACTGTAGATCAGTCACACATGAATGGACAGCCACTGGACAGTGAACTGCTGTAAACTATGTGCAGGAGAAAAGCTTTACAAGTACCATTTGATCAAAAAGTCACTCCAGATTAGAAACTTTTTTCCCTGCAGCAATGAATTCTCTGGATTTGTTTTTGCATTTAAAGATCCAGAATTAAAGAGAATTTCATCAGTGTAAGAGTTACCTCCCAAGTTCAGACAGAATATGAATTCACAGTAGCATGAGAAGCAGATTTCAGCCTTAATGCTGCTAGCCAAGTGGCCTGTGATTTATAGATGTAGTATCATTTGGCCCTAGAAGAGCACAAAACCTGTGTGACACCTGTTAGAACCCACCGCTTAGAGTAAATGGCACATCATGAATGCCTGCAAGGCTTTGCTACAGCCACCTAGTCTCTGAAAACATCCAAAATTGGTATTTTTGTGTCCTTGGAGATAAGTTTTTAAATGAATAAAATCAAATCTAGAAACTACTCATTCACAGGTCCCAGTACAGTAACACCACCAACTGCCAGCTAAGCATGGATTAACTCTCAGTGTATGGTTAAAAGTCCTGCACAGACAGGCAGCAGCTTCCTCTGCTCACAGATCAAATGCACCACTGGAATGTTCTCAGGAACTGGAGTGCTGCCTGCCTACAATGTTACACAACATAAATGGTCCCTGGCATGTCTTTAGCCTGAGCTAACTCATGCTCTCCCCCAAAAGTCTGGGAACATCCTTTAGCAGAAAGGGAGTCAGGGATGGTTCCCAAAAGGCATATGGCTCCCTTGTTCTCTGTGAAGATACAGTGGTTTGGGTAGGGGTGGGTATGAGCATTAGTTGGCCTTGCCAAAGAACCTGGTTATATTCACTGTTTATTTGCCTCCATACTATATCCCACTTTAAAAACTCAAACCTAAGTCAATTCAGAGCAATCAGGTTACACAGCTGTAAATCCAGTCAAGTGAGGGAGAGTCAGAACCCTACTGTTCCCTCCACCTCCCCCAAAGAGCCCACAATGACATCAGGAAGACCTTGCAGAAATCTCTTTTAGTTGATCAAGCAAATATTTGTTATTTAATTACCTCCAAACAATCATAAATTAGAATTCACTGGCCAAGTAAAGTTGTGTTTCTAAACTGTAACTATATAGTGTTTGTTGAAAGTAACCAAAGGAAGTATATATATCAAGGGACTAATAAGAGTACCTGGATGAAAGCTAGATAAAACAACAGAGACACTTTGACAGCTAAACCATTAATAGTTCATTCCTGGTAACCAAAAACCTCAGACAGAAGGTAAAGGATTATTATGTCTTTTCTTCTTATTGGCAACTTCTACTTGAGTGTGCAATCTGCATGTGGCTGTGGAATTTCATCTGCTGATAGCTGAGCACAGAACAGCTGTTTGTACAAACATTTTATTTTCTTAGCACCATCACCATCTGGCCTAAAGAATGGTAATTTTGGGGTGGGGGATGTGGACCTTGTTAAGGAAATTTACACTGTTCTCAACTCAAGATTGGATTGCTGCAATCCAAATCACAGGAATAAACTCTTCAATTACTTTGTAAAGCAAAGCTGATGTTCAGTGCAATATCCTTTCACTAATTAGCATACCATAATGTGCAGTGCTTGAAGATTTCTACTGGCTTGAGCTGATGGTAACTAAAATATAAGTGCAGAGGGCAACAACAGTAAACCTGTGGTTTGTGCACTGAAGTCACATATTGTCTTTCCTCTAATTGATTTAATCTACCTTCAGCATTGCTTTTTCCTCCAATGTTGAGTTAGAAAATCTTTGTTTTCTCGTGTGGCACAGCTCATCCTCCTCCCAATACCAGCTACAAGACAAAAACAAGTGGAAGCACTGCTTTAGGTAGTAGGAGACACATAGCTCCTGCTCACCACCATGACTTGCCTTCAGCACATAATCCTTAGCAGTAAGTGTTTGGGAAATATGACACAAAGTCTGTTTATCTTGACAGTTCCTGAGTAGGAAATTGCCTGAGAGTTCCCCATGTAAAGGCAATATGATCTATCACCTCAGTCCATAGGTCCTTGGCAATTGGAGTCTCAACTCGTGATGCTCTGGGTGGAGCAGGGGGAGAGAGTGCAAGCACACACACTAGGGTGTCTGTGCAGACTTTGAGAGCTCCACAGAACATAAGGAGTCCTCAAAGAGAGCAGCTGGAGATGGAACATGTTAAAAAGAGTTGCAAAAGAGAAAAGCTTGAGGAAGATCTATGAAAAACTTCAGTTGGGCTATCACCTAAAGGAAGGAATTCTGCCTGGGCTCCTCCAATGGCTGGAATCCTATCTGAAGTATCCAGGAATTATGGCAAGGACTAAGTTCATTTTGGGAAACCTAGAATTGCTCCTGGGTGTACAGTAGCATGGACAAGTCTCTTACCTCCCCTGTGTCCACTAGCAAGTAGTGGAGCACAAGTAAGAGCAGATGTGGAGTGAAACAGTGAGTGGTAAGCACGTGCAGGCCACCCTTTCAGGCTTGTGTCTTTTCTATGAACTGTTTTCTAGTCCTGTGGACTGAGTGTTCACCAGCTGAGGTGCAGTAGAACTGCTCCCAGACTGCAGCTTTCTGCTTTGCTTCATTCCAAAGGCATTCAATGTGAGCTCCAGGATGGTTTCTTGCTGTAAACTACAATGCAGGAAGAGGAATGCCTGGCAATTCCCTCAGAAGAGGCATGGCTGATCTGGGTTGTAATGGTGCAGGTGCAGTTTGTGTCTCAGTTACCCTTTTAAGTGACATGAGAGTCATGATGGTGTTTAGCATCCCCTTTGAAGGATACCCTGCCTGCTGACATGAAAGCTACCTCAGGTGGTGCCTTCATTTAAAGCCCAAGCTTGCTGGTGCTGAATGCAGTTTTGAGAGGACCTCCATGGGCCAGTTGTATTTCACACCATGTGAGCAGTACAGGGCCAGATAGCTCAGCAGAGCACTCCAGCTGTTTTGCAATACCCCACAGCCCAAAGAGGCCATAAACCCAATTTAACTGGTCTGTTAAGTCAGGTTCATGGCTGCTTTGTGCCACCTGGCTGGCACAAAGCTCCTGAAATGTACTGGCAAATTTGTCCTGTATTTTGTCTACAAAACCTTCAACAGCCTCACCTGAAGTGGTGTAGCATTATGTATGCCAAAATAACAACCTGCCTGGACATTTTGTTGCAAAGCAGAAACACAAATACAAGCAAAATGCTCATTCAGTAAAAAAGAATGAAAACACCATCAAAAAAACCCAAACCAAAACACAAACCCAGGGCTCATTCTTTGTGTTTCCACTCCATCTACCACTGGTGTTCAACAGAGTCCAAAGGCTCTGTGACAAAGTGACAAAGACAAGTCTAGTAGCAGCTAAAGCCAGACTTTCTCCATTCCACCAGGAAGCACTTGCTGAAGCTCCCAGAAGCCAAGCAGGCTCTGGTGGGCACTGAGTTTTATTCCTGCTCCCTTTTAAAAGCCTACAGCAGTCTGTCTTTGAAACACAGATACTTCAACACTGCCAGAGATCTTTCCTGAAGTCTACTGGTTTTCTAAAAGATGAAAAATGCTGCTTCATTGGCTAAGAAATGTTTATTTTATGCATCTGGGGGCCTGTACTGTAAGTGCAACAATAAAGCCCAGGAATAATTTCTTCAGCTGTCCCTAAAAATAATAACAATCTAGTTATGCAACTGCAAATGTTTATACATTGAGGTAATTCAAGTCTCCTTCCCCTAACATCCACCCAGGTTAAAATAGTCTCTTTTTGAGATGTTAACTATGTTGTTTAGAGTCCCTACCAAGCTACTGACAAAAGTAATGTGTTTAGTAGGATCTTACAGGCTCACTGAAAGCTTAGCACTTCTCAGAAGCCAGATTTAAAGATACACATTCAGTACAGACAATTCTTTACGATCCAGTAGCTATCAGGAGACAATAGCTTTATACATTTAAATAGCTATATGCTTGCATGCCACCAAACAAGTACTGTCCTTAGTTGCACTAACACAATAGCCAGCTCCTACAAAAGGAGCTTGAAGAAAATAGTTCTTGGGGATTTGACTTTTTATTCTCCACCTTTTTCCTGACTCCCCACCTGCTTACCCTAAGTAAAATGATCTGTGAGTAGAGAGGTAACAGAAAATGAAATAATCCCAGCTGTTTTTCCTGGTTGCTTGGATCCCACAGAAAAGTGAAGTGCCAGTAGCAGTAACTGTGGCAACCTCAAGACACCTCCATGTGTGCATGTAAAACCTAGCTGCAGAAAAATGACAGAAAGAAGTTGCCCTTTCTCTTTATCATAATGAGACTGGTTATATATGATGCTAGATTTAAGTTAACTACAAACTTTAGTCTCTGGCTTAGATGATACATAACTTGCTCTTAGTAACTGCAGACAGTGATATTCCAAATGCCATGTCTAGGGAGAATGTGGCTGGCTTCTGTCACTTCTATCAGTCAATTGATGGACAGTATCTGCTCACAGGTAATGGTTACTAAACCTCTTCTGATAGTATCTGAAAGCTACAACCTTTTTGGCTATACAAATTAAAATTAAACTGCCTTCATATCTTACCCTTTTACTCTTTTCCTCTCTAACTGGCAGACACACAGCTTATGATGTGCAGGTTTGGAGGTACATGACTTGGAAATGATGCACAGCCACTAATTAACCTAGCTTGTAGTGCTGAAAAAACTGTTTTCTGATACAGTCTTTCAAAGCTTCACGATTTTATTTACTGTGGCTCCCAAGTAAACAGCCATTAACCCAGGAATAAGGCTCCAGCTGGAAAGAGTGCATCAGAGTGCAAGTCTCAGAGGGCATAGCCCATACACAGCCTTTGACAGCCAGAGACAAAAAGTTATGTAGATAATAGTTAGGTGAATTCTGTTTTGGGTGCAGACATCTAAGCTGGATCTCATTATCAGTTACAAATGAAGAGCACAAAAGATTAACATACCTTCAGTACAATGAAAGAAAAAAGGTTGTGTTATCTTCCTGAGGGAAGGATACCTACCCTTCCTTTACCAGGCTGGATTGAACCCACACACTGAACAGATGAGTAGACACTATTTTAGTGCTTACAAAGGCTGCAAGATGTGCAACAACTTTATATTCCATCTAGTTGTGTGTGAGAGACAGAGAAAAAAACTTGCTAGGATCCTTCAGCCTCAGGATTTTTCTCATTGGTTAGCTAAGTCTTTCAACAAGGTCACATAGACTTAGCTGAGGTAAGGGAAGCCTTTGAGGATCTATGCTTAAAGTAGTACAAACCCAAAGAGAACCAAGCCCTCCAGAGCCTCACAGAAACAATCAGCACTCTTTCTATGGTGGAATGATTAACATTGTCCTCTGCTGAACAATTTCATAATACAAAAAAACTACAAAATGGCAGAAATTGCAGCACACTACATTAGGCTGTTCTCAACAGTTCTGCCAAATCAAAGAAAACTTCTCTCTCCCCCTTTCTATCACACACAGAAACACATTTTCATATTGCTTATGCTCTCCTGGCTCTTAACTTTCTCTAGGTATTTAATTCACTGTGATTCAGGTTCTGTAGTAATTGACCCAAACAGCTTCACAACTGCTGGAACTTTAGTTACTGAGTAACAGATAATTCCTTCCCTGTAGCTTCTTGGATATGCTGCTGCACCAAACACTCCTGCATGCTTTTCTTTAAATTACCTGGCCCAGATTTTGAGAGATCTTTAGCTGTGCCACTCCTCCACAGTCACTGATGGGTATTGAATCCATGAGAATGAGGTCACTCAATACTTTTGCCAATCTAGGTCTTCTCTGTGGCCCAGTTCTTCCATTTGTAAGAACATGCATGAACTAATTACTGCTGAGTGCTTAGATGCTGCAAAAATATTGCTCAAATAAGTATGTAGAAGACAGGAGAATTTTGAAAATCTTACAGAAGAAGAGATGGAAAGAAACATTCATTTTTTGTTATTATCTTTTAGACTGATTTAAAGATGTAGAAATCAGAACACTGACATCAATCTCCCAGAGGAAAGACAAAATTCTCTGTGTTTCTGCCTTGCTACAGAATTTTATTGTCTTAGATGAGCTATGAAGAACCAAGTGAGCCATCAGAAGGCTGACAATGATTGTGTACCTGAGACAAAGAACCATGTTTTACACTGGGGGAGTTGAACCATGACAAAACTGTGCTCAGAGTTCAGACTAACTATGACTAATGTAGCCTGTTCTTGCCTACAATGGCAACAAAATTGTGGGCAGTGTTACACTGCTCAGCTTAACTTTACAGATGTATGTTAGCATGGCACTACTTTGTCCTGAAGGTAAGATCAAGACAGTCTGGAGGAGAGGGTTAATTAATCTACACATCAGGGGTTTAGCTACAAGGAATTGCTACACTGAAGCTTTTTTTCCTGATAAAATGAATGACACAGGATTGGAGACAACAAGTGACTATAGAAGCTTTGTAGAGAGATTGAGAGTTAGTCTGAATTCCTCTTTAGACCTGGATTGATCTGAAGCTTTGTGTGCTTTCAGCCTAATGCTCCGGGAATGTAATGAAGCGTTACTTGATGTCAGCATAAAGGTGAAAGGAGCATTTGGTTCCCTAGGGTTATAAAAGTTCTGCTGTTAGACTCCCCTTTCCACAGCCTCAAATATAACTCAACTTCTTTTAAATTGAGATTAAGCAGTGTAGAAATGGACCATAACCCTCTGTGGCCATCAATAGAAAGAAATAAAAGTCAATATATCAGCAGCAAAAGTATTTTGTTGGCTCAGTTGATAACAATTACTCTGTTAACATACCACAATATGCCTGACTTTACAGCTACTAGGAATTTGCTTGTTAAACACAGAGGAATTACTAAATTTCCAAATTAGTTGCCTCAAAATGCAAATATCAAGAAGGCAATGTCTGCTACAAATCACTAAATATAGCTTAGAACAGTAATAACCCCTTCCAAACCCTTTCATTACTG
This sequence comes from Galbula dea, assembly GCA_013399015.1. Lineage (NCBI taxonomy): Eukaryota > Metazoa > Chordata > Aves > Piciformes > Galbulidae > Galbula > Galbula dea. The sequence continues at coordinate 305,906 of VWZX01004010.1, read as the reverse complement.
CATTTAATGACTGTCTCACTGGCACATTATGGACTTTCAACATCATATTGGTTCATTAGCTGTCAAATTGGCCATCAGTGCTGGCACTGCCCAGGCCTGCAATGGTCATTGGTTATCTTCTCTACAGCATCCCAGAAGAAACCATTTTTAGAATAAATTAGGTATTCTAAGTTGGAAATATGTATTGCAAATACATATAGACCTAAAGTCTAAACAAATGTTTAGAAACATAAGAAGTAGATCAGACCTCTCTTGCATTCTACCATGGGTAATATGCAGCTGTGTCCAGAGGCACCCTTTGGGCTGAGAGAGGTAAGAGGGTAATGAAAGCTGCTGCCATGAGCAGAGAGCTCAGGGAAAGCTGCAAGACCTCTCTGGGCTCCACAACCTCTGACCTTGTTATCCTGCCAGGAACCTCACCACAGTTGCACAGCTAAAGGAGAGTCAAAGCTGCTCTGTATCCAGCACTATAAACTTTGGATTGTACAATGAGAACAAAAAAAAATAACTCAGTTCTAAACACAACATAGAATAAGAACAATCATACTAATTTCAAGTTGAAACAACCCCTGTAACATTTTACCTAAGCAGCTGAAAGTACAACCATGTTTTTTCATAAGTGTTTTTGATTAATGAATAAACTGCACTGTTCTTTTAGTCAATATTAAACATCAAGAGATAGAGTAGGTTTACTGAGGATAAGTTTTTTGTGCTGGCTTTCAGGAAAATGAAAAGTTTTCAGCCTAGAGAATAAGCTCAACATAAATGTGCCACTACATATGTCTTGTAAAATTATGTCTTTAGACATCAACTGGTAAACAAATCAACCCCTTAATAATAAAGAGGTGGGAAGTAGTGGTGTCCATAGAGCTATAGGTTCGAATGCACAATCTCCACATATCCAGACTTGGAATATCAGAGCTAAACTCAAAGAAATGAGAAACTTGTGACTGAACCCCTAAAATGGAAGAAGGCTTGGCAGAAATGGGCAAAGGCAATTTTCCCCTGAAGCTGAAGAAATGTAAGGTAATGATGTGATGAATAAGGAAGAAGTTCTTTACCGTGAGACACTGGAACAGGTTGCCCTGTGAAGCTGTGGAAGCCCCAGCCCTGGCAGCGTTCAAGGCCAGGTTGGAGGTGGCTTTGAGCAACCTGGTCTAGCTGATGATGCCCCTGCCCATGGCATAGCGTTGGACTAGATGATCTTCAAGGTCCCTTCTAACCCAAACCATTCTGTGAGTCTATGATTCTGTGAATAACACACAGTGTGAGTGACTGTAGTTGTTGCAAAGGAGCTGATTTTATCTCAACACAGAGGGGGAAGATAAGCCCTTGTTTTAGATAAGCAGCTATCCACAGCTGAGTGGTGGAAAGGTTTCTCCCCGAGTCAAAAAAGAGCAAGTGTCTGAGTTAGCCTAATGGGGGAGTGAATGCCTGGCTCAGCCCAACAGAGTGTAAGAGCTGAGCAGCTATCAAAATTATTCTAAAGAGAGCAACAAATTTGAGCTGGCTTCAAGCCATGTTGGTTTGGGACATCAAGCACTGTGACAGTGAGTATATGACAGAGACTGGCGTTATGATTAACTCTGTATCTATTGAGTGTAACTTACACTTTCCCACAGCATTCTCCTTGAGAAACTGGCTGCTCGTGGCTTGGATGAGCACACCCTTGGCTGGATCACAAACTGGTTGGATGGCCGAGTCCAGAGGGTTGTGCTCAATGGAGTCAAGTTTGGTTGGCGGCCGGTCACGAGCAGTGTCCCTCAGGGGTCAGTGCTGGGGCCTCTCCTGTTCAACATCTTTATTGATGACTTGGATGAGGGGATAGAGTGCACCCTTAGTAAGTTTGCAGATGACACTAAGCTGGGTGGGAGTGTCGATCTGCTTGAGGGTAGGCAGGCTCTGCAGAGGGACCTACATGGTTGATGGGCAGAGGCCAATGGGATGAGTTTTAATAAGACTAAATGTAAAGTCCTGCATTTTGGGTGTAACAACCCCCAGCGGTGCTACAGGCTTGGGAAGGAGTGGCTGGAGAGCTGCCCAGCAGAGAAGGACCTGGGGGTGCTGATTGACAGCCAGCT
>VWZX01004010.1:125958-303719 GCA_013399015.1 Galbula dea | reverse complement strand
ACTGAAAGAGTGGTGAGGTATTGGAATAAGCTGCTTAGGGAGGTGGTGGAGTCACCATCCTGGGGGGTTTTTACAAGGTGGGTAGATGTGGTGCTTTGGGGGATGATTTAGGGATAAGAGTAGTGTAAGGCTGTAGGTTGGACTAATGATCTTGAGGCTCCTTTCCAACCATAACGATTCTATGATTCTACATTTGTATTGTGTTATCCAATATGCCATTGCTCTGCCAAGTCAGAAATGCCATTAACACCAGGTATCTTTAATTAAGTATATTTCAAAATAAACATTGCCTCTTCCTGATGAGGAAAGGCTGAGGGAGCTGGGTCTCTTTAGCTTGGAGGAGACTAAGGGGTGACCTCATCTAGGCTTATAAGTATGTGAAGGGTGGGTGTCGAGAAGATGGGGTCAGGCTCTTCTCAGTGAAGCCCAGTGACAGGACAAGAGGCAATGGTTGTAAGCTGAAGCATAGGAGGTTCCATGTGCATACAAGAAAACATTTTTCCACAGTGAGGATGCCAGAGCCCTGGCACAGACTACCCAGAGAGGTTGTGGAGTCTCCTTCTATGGAGATATTCAAAACCAGTCTGGACACACTTCTCTGTGACCTGGTCTAGGGAATCCTGCTGTGGCAGGGGGGGTGGACTAGATGATCTTTCCATCCCTTCCAACTCCTAACATTCTGTGATTCTTCCACCTGTGGAAGATATGACACACAATGGTCAGGGAATATTGGACTTATGCCCATCTTTTATGCTATGGATATGAAAAAAAAAAAAAGAGTCCATCCATTTCAGTCCACCATAAATCCATGGGAAAGATAAAGAGAAGGAGCTGTGGAAAATCTGCTCTTTGCTCTTCTCCTCTCATATTTCTATGTTCCTGGTTGGAATTGTTGTTAAAATAGCAGTTTGCTTGGTACCACTAGTAGTATATTTCATAACCCTGCTTCCTCAGAACTGCTTGAATGACTCTTGCAATGCTTTAATTCAAGTACAACTGAGAAGGAGAATTCCACTGGGATGCACTCTGTCCACAATGCTTGGTTCTGAGGAGCAGAGAAAGGTTGCTCTCTTCAAAGTCTAGCACTTCATTTGCTACTAAATTATTCTTTTCATAGGTAAGCCAGAAAAAAGTTGACAATTTGCCTTTGAATAACACACAATGTTCCTTTATAAATGTTCTTTAGTCACAGGTCAGAACTTTTTCCCCACAGAAGTTCTCGGTGATCTTAACACTGGTGGACTTCATTATAGAAAGAAAATATCTGACCTAGAAATACAGACTATTGAGTCACTTTTTCTTGGGGGAAAAAGCAAGGAAAGGACATCATTTGCCATGAAGTCCTATTAATAGCCTCCTTGCAGCCTCTTCATCTTGGTAGCACCTAAAAGGAGGGATTTTGATGAGTATGAATATAGCCCTGGAGAAATGTTGTTGCTATAATTATACCTCTGAAGATAGGGGAGAGGAGATGGAAAAATTGGTTATAAAAAAAATGAGCACAAGAGCAAATGAAAGGTGATTGTTTCATTACATCCATAACCTCTATTATTTAATTATTCTTATCCTTTCAGAAGCAGGACCTCAAGAAATTACACATATCTTAATAATACTAGAGTAATTATCTCCAAGTCACTCCAGAGCTGTTAGAAGCAGTAAAGTGAACACTGTTATCTCATCTTGCATCTCTAGTATCTACAAATTGCAGTCAGTAATAGTAATTCAGTTAAGACTCAGTCATTAGTGTGGAAAACAAACATTAGTAATACATATGATAGAAAAAATGTCATTTTAACTTCTATAGGATTTGCACTCCTCTGGCAATTCTTCCTGTATTCCAAGAAAGGACTTCAACGACTTCATTAACATCTCCAAACAAGACTGTTAAGGTTACTGAAGTCATTTACAGAGTGGAACACAACAAAGAGGAGAAATGCTGCTTCTGAAGGGATCTGGGTTTGGAGGAGTCCCTTGGAATCCTTAGAATCTCCTTTATAAGCATTCTAATGCCAAGTGTTTGACAAATTATCGTTGCATCATCAAAACACTGACAAAAAAGTCAGGCCCCAGCAAGCACATTAAGGTCACATTGGAAGCTTGCTAGGGACAGGGAAATAAAAATGCAAAATCACTTTGCATTTAGGTATCTCTAAAAAAGTTATGGGAGGAAAATGGAAAATATTATGGAATTAAGTCTAAGAAAGCCTTTGCCAGATCTGAAAATCAAATTGTTTTTACTAATATCTAAAGTTTCTATTTATTTTAATACAACAAGCAGCTGGTAAATAGTTTTGAGGGTGAGGGAACTTAATTTACTTGCTTTGGAATTGGCTAGGAGGCTAACCCTAGGCAAGGAAGTAATTCTAAAATCTTCAGTATGGATGTCCCACACTCCCAGCCACTTCTCAGCCACTTAATACATTGCAATGAAACCAGTTTTGGCATGTTCCAGTCACCATCCCTTTTTTTTTAAGCTCACACAGCTAAAGCTGTAGGTTATCTGTGCTCCACAACTCCAATTCAGCATGACCTAAGATAGATTTCTGATTCTTGCATCACAACATGGTCCCTCCCCAACAGGTTCTTTGCTATTCTGAAGGCTCTTGACATTTGTCTGTTGTGGAACTGGCTGGGCACAACCTCAGACAATAGAGAGATGCCTTAGTGACTTCACTCAGGAGACAGACAGCAAACTTCCCAGGGCTTTTTGCAGCTTGGCAAATGTCAGAGCACACTGAGGTGTCTCAGGTGGGAAGAGCTGCAAGCTCTAGGAAAGGTCAGGCAGCACTGGTGCTGGATCTATTGTCAAGAACAGGAAAGAATAACTTAAAAATTCATCCTCCCCTTTTTTTGGTATGTTAAAAATTAGTTGGTTTTTTTTTAAGCTCATTCTTTAATATAAACCAATGGTATTTTCTTAATATACCACTGCAAACAGTTGCAGAATTCTAAGTTAAAGTCTAACAGAACTTCACTAGAAGATTTACAACTTACACAAACCTGTGATCTGAAGCCTGATTTATAACCCACTGACACATAGCAAATGGAGAGTGTAGGACACTCTGAACATGAAAGCACAGAGCAAAAGGAGCCTCTTCATACAACAGTTAGAACAGACTGTAATGCTCACACCCAGCCTGCCATTATCTAGCCTAACAGAGATTAAAGAAGATAAAAAGGTGACCCTTCTTCAAACATTACTCATTACAATAATGTACAAGTTGAGGATATTGGGAGTGAAGTTAAGCCAAGGATAAAGGGAGAGGTGGGGGGGGAAGTGTTTTAAGATTTGGTTTTATTTGCCATTATCCTGCTCTGATCTGATTGGTAGTAAGTTAAGCTAATGTTCCTAGTCTTTTTTGCTTGTGATGGTACCTGGTGAGTGACATCTCATATCCTCATCTCCACCCATGAGCCTTTCATTCTACCTGTCCAGGCAAGGAGGGTAGTGGTAGAGCAGCTTTGGTGGGCACCTGGCATCCAGCTGGAGTCAACCCACCACTGATCATACTGATAGAAACCATACTGATCATACTGATTAAAGTCAGTATGACTTCTACAAAAAACATCTGTGATTTATGCTATGGTAAAGAAGGGTCATCTGACTTGAATCTCTTCAGTGGAACTCCACACAAAGAACTAATTGTTTGTTTTCTACTACTTTTTACTCACTACCCAATTTTAAGTGACTGTACAGAATATTTGGCTAACAAAAAGCTGGTTTTAATGTCTTCTAAAAGAAAGAAAAAGGCAGCACTGCCATCCTTACTTGTCTACATTGTTCTGCTTTTGTCTACATCAAGGTATCAGGACTTGGTACACAGCATCTACTTTCACATCAGGTGTTTAAGCATACAATTATTTTTGAGTGTTTACTTCTGGGACAAAGTTAAGCAAATGTTGATGGAAATGAAGCTTTATTTTCATCCATCCCATAACATTTCATTTTAGAAGAGGCAATGTTCTCACTGGACACAAGACATGCTCCCTATTTGTTAGGGTGAAGTAATAAATCAATAGTCAAAACTTATTTTAGCACCAAATTAAAGTAATAAAAAGAAGTAGAAACACTTCTGAAGTGTCCTCCTATAATCAAGTGCTTAGCACTTCTCACTACTGATGTGTGTAGTATTTTACATGCACACACATGACATCTTACAATTACTGGTCTTGGCTGCTAATGAAAGCTCTACTGATGCTTCTTATGACACTGCAGCAGAGAAATAAGATGCAAAATTAGGCTAAATAATAAATATCCTGTATGAACCTATCAACAGCTGAAGTGAGTAGTAGCACCACACTGATTAGGGAAATAATGATCAACTCTCAAGACAAAAAAAAAGCTATCCAGGACTGCAGCAGTAAAATTTCACTTGCCCTTTAGGAGATCTCCTGCCCCAAAAGATTGAGTTTACTCCTTGAGTTAGCACTTGATTTTGGTAAGAAGCAGCAAGCAAACAAACAAGATGCCCAATGGCAGAGAAAAATAAGGCTCCAGAACCTATAGCTCTGAATGACTTTTCATGCTCTGTTTGTTCTTTGCTTTACAAGGCATTAACCTTTAAGTACAATAGCGACTTCAAAACCCTTTATCTGGATCAGCAGCTGCTAGGGGTTCATCAAACCCTTAACACCTTTTAAACCATGAATCCCACATTGTGCTTGTTATTTCCTCTCCTCTCAGGGACAGAGATGGGAGGACAACATAAACCTTCTGAGAGACCCTTGAACCCCCTCAACGCATCCAGCTTCTCTTTGGGGACGTATCTTAGATATGCTCTGCACCAATGATTTGATCTCCTCCTGCAAAGATCCCTGCCCATATGTTCTGCCAGGGATCTAAGGTTCACGCAGCAAGGGCTCAGTGCTCTGCCATTTTGGAAGGTGAAAATCTACTCATTGATAACCCATTGATCCCTGAACTGTCAGAGACCTTCAAAACAGCTGTATAACTCGGTCTGAGCTATTCTCTCAGACCAGCAGGATGACTGTCTGCAACCAACACATTCAGGCAGCAGAACAGGAAATATGGAGGACTTTTGGCTCCCCTGAGCAGATAAGATTGTGTGGCCATATGCTAGCCCTGGCTAGCCCCCGGGTTCAGTCCCCTGGCCTGGTCTTCTGGCAAGAGAGGCTGGGACAGGTGTGGGAGGGGCCGCAGTCAGTGCGGCCAATTTAAACACACCAGAAGCACAGGGATCTGCCAGAAGAGGTCAGTCAAGGAGCAGGGTGAGTCCTCAGGGAGTGTGGCCACAGCCTGCCAAGTTGGTCTCTTGTAAATATCCAGGCATGGTTGTAATTCAGCTGAGGGCTGCTGCTAGAAAAACTGTGGGTACCCAGACAGAGGTCCCATGCAAACATATTGTTGTCCAGGCCCCTGGCTATAGAGTGTGTCAGATCCTGGCATTTGCAATGGAAGGCAGCAGAGATAACACCTGTGTCAGATGTGAACAGGTGAATGATCTGCTCAGTATGGTGGCTGAGCTGAAGGAAGAAGTCACAAGGTTATGGAATGATGGGATGCATCTGCGGGTCTGGCTGATTGGGTAGTGAGGTGGATTGTGAATTAGTTGAAGGACAGAAGTCAGAGAGCCATGGTCAGTGGGATGGAGTCTAGTTGGAGGCCTGTGTCTAGTGGAGTCCCTCAGGGGTCAGTACTGGGACCAGTGCTTCTCAATGTATTCATTACTGACCTGGATGAGGGAACAGAGTGCACTGTCAGCAAGTTTGCTGACATAACAGAGGGTTGTGCTGCCATTCAGTGTGACCTAGACAGGCTGGAGAGTTGGGCAGGGAGACACTGAATGACATTCAACAAGGCCAGATGTCAAGTTTTGCACCAACCCTATGTATGAGTATAGGTTGGGGACTGACCTGTTGAAGAGCAGTGAAGGGAAAAGGGACCTGGGAGTCCTGGTGGATGGAAGGATGACCATGAGCCAGCAGTGTACTCTTGTGGCCAGGAGGGCTAATGGGATTCTGGGGTGGATTAGAAGGGGTGTGGTTAGTAGGTCAAGAGAGGTCCTTCTTCCACTTTACCCTGATGAGGCTGCATCTGGAATATTGTGTCCAGTTCTGGGCCCCTCTGTTTAAGAAGGATAGGGAACTGCTTGAAGGAGTCCAGCACAGAGCCACCAAGATGATGAAGGGGCTGGANACTAGATCTTTTGAGGTCCCTTCCAACTCCTAATATTCTGTGATTCTGTGACCTTAAAGATCATCTAGTTCCAACCCCCCTGCCATGGACAGGGATGCCACACACACTAGACCAGGTTGCCCAGGGCCACATCCAGCCTGGCCTTAAATACTGCTAGGGATGGAGCCTCCACAACCTCTCTGGGCAACCTGTTCCAGTATGGGACTGTCTGAGAACATACACTTGATTAAAAATTGTCCTTGTAAAAATTAAAACATAAAAATCAATTAAAATATAAAAATAATCTGCTGGCACTTGTAAAATCACTTTCAAACCACAAAGACAACACTGCTCAGGACTGCTCCTGTTTAATATTTGAGAGATTATAAATTATTCAAAACACCTATTTTCCCCCACTATGTTGTGCCCTTCCAGTTTCTTTTTAAGGTTCATTTTTAATGGAGATTAATTCCTTTACTTCTTGCCTTTTTGTCTTACTATGTCCTTGATATTCTGATTTTACCTGGCACAGTATCAAGAGCCTGACCACCAAAATCCTCACTGACACTGCAAGAGTCAGTGATAAGCTGCATAGCAAAAAGGGTATTTTTGGGTACCTCTGTTTTGGATTTTCAGAGAAGTAAATCACAAGATGGAATAGAGAAACCTTGGGATGACATCTTGTCCAACTCCTCACTCAAATCAGGGACAATTTTTGTTGGGTCTCATCATCACTATTAATGTGCTCAGCTTTTTGCAGTATGTGATACAGAGCTGAGCCCTTGAATACACATGCAAAGTATTACAAGTAACTGAGAGGAGCTGGTTTGCATGCAGAGTGCAACATTAACACGTGGACATTGAAAGGCAGAGCTGATGTAAAAATCTGTGGAAGCATATTGAAGTCAGAGAAAGCTTTTAGTTTTGTTAAAAAGTGGAGAATATGTTCAAAGGCAAGTGGTAGAAACACTGTAGATGATTTTTAATCCTGCCTCCACTGTTTGGCCAACTAAAAAAATCTCTACAATGCAGATGTCAACTGGATGCACAACTGATTTTAGAATAGAGTATAGGAAAATATGCCTGTTGTGATTATGCCTCAATATGAGTGAAATTTCTTCTAGTTTCTGCTGTTAGGTCACAATTTTCCCTCCACAGAATACAATACACCCCACGTTTCCAGCAGCCTGAGCAACCCAGCTGATCCCTGCCCTCCCCCCAAGTCCGTGTGGTTCCCCCTCCACCTCCTCCCCCCAAGAACTGAGAAGTAAAGATTCATAGATAGGAAGGAAATTATCTGGGGAATCTCCTATCAGCTTCTAAGAGAATATAAAATATATATTAAACCACATTTTTCTTGCCAAATTCAATACATGCTTACACCATTAAACAGAGTTTTACCAGCAAAATTGAGACCAAAAGGGATCGAGTAGTTTGCTTCATGTATTTGACAGGTTCCAGATCTGTATTTCCTGCTATGCAGAAGGATGAGGCTGTGAGAGATGATCTGTTTCTCCCTAATTGTATCAACTCAGGCACATTAACTGTTAAAAATCAAAGAAAATGTACTAGTACCACTGGTAGATGAAAACTTGATTTGTTGCATGTTTCTCCCCCCCCGAGACACATACATCTCTTCTCATACGAAGACGAAAAGTTATTTGAAGTCAACTTAGCTCCCCATTAATGTTGCTAGCCAGAAGAGAATCAACTCTTGTCTCTCTGCCATATTTTTTACCAATTTTCTTTTCCTCAATACTTGAAAAAAATCATTACTGTAGCATTAAAACTTCTTATTAAGCTGGAAGGAAAAAAACCCAAGAGAAATGTGTGTTCAGTTCCTATTTTTGACATTACTCAAGTATGACAGCTTTGAATTGGGAAGCAGGGGAACTGACTATAAAACTCTCTCAGAAGGGTCCAGAATTATTTTATCTAACAACAGAAAACAATATCCTAAAATAAGAACAAAAAACCCAACCCCTCAACAAACCACAAAACCAACAGAACCTAAACAACCTACTAGTCTTTTATATAACACAGGCTAAAGAAACATTCCTCTGACCCTCTCAAAAAGTTTAGAAAGCCCAATTTTAAGAAAGATTAATTGAATCTGGACTGGAAATCAAGCTGTCACTATAAAATCTTGCTTTTAGTTCATCCCACTACCTCTCTCTCTCTCTCTCTTCTTCAGGACAAGGAAGACACTGAAGTTATGTAAAAGAAAACTAAATTATCAAAAGCAATACTGATGATCATAAATGTTTTACTGGTAGAAAGCTACCTAATAACATCAGAAGTTTCCAAGTTGCATTTTTTTTCCCCCTACAAGACTTTTATGTTAATATCAATTTACAAGAACAAGCAATTATCCAATTATCTTCATATTTAAATTACCTAAATGTCCAGGTTATAATTGCATTCATTAGTTACTGAAATTGCACCTGCAAATGCTATATCACAAATATGGTTATGAAACATTCAAGTTGTTTTTCTAAAATGGATATTTAATAATTTAATCTCATTATTAATACTTTCAGTATGTTGTAAGCAGCTTTGTAAAAATACTAATTGCAAGAGGGAGTAATTGTATTTGTGAAGGAAGGCAACCAAGGAAAACATCATTAGGGTTCCCCCCACCATTTAATCAATGACAAAGGCTATAGTATGGCAATATTATTATTAAAAATAGTTGATTATTTACCAGTGGGCTGCTATAGTTCCACGTAGCAACTGCAGTATCAACAACAGGGAGTAACTACTTTAACAATCAATTCTGTGCTGAGTTTTGTTTGCTCCCCCTCTGTGTCTCTTCATCTCTCTTATCAAAACCTGGCTACTCCACCTTAGCAGGAAGTATCTAGAGCCTGGAACCATTCTATTACCACTTTTCTTCTGGAAGAATTTGGGTCAAGAACAGAAACTGTATTAAAAAACCAAATTAGTCACATTAAAACTAAGTTCATAGATACAGCTACACAGCATGTATAAAAACTTCTGCCAAGCATGAAACTCACTGAATTGGTTTTACTGGTTGGGGTTTGCTGGGATTTTTTGTGGGGGCTTTTTTTTTTTGTTTGGTTTGGTTTGTGTTTTTTTGTTTGGGGTTTTTGTTGTTGGTTGTGGGTGGTTTTTTTGTGCAAAAAAAAGCTTTCTAAAGGTAAGCTAGCAAAATATCTGTATCTAGATATGAAAATGAGCTACATGTGAATTACTCGACCTTGCAAATATATGCATTCAAAACTTACTAAACACAATCAAAAATTGTGAGTTCCTAAACACATTTGAAAATAGGGCACTGATTAAAAACTAGTGTACAACTAAAAGAAAGTAACCATTTCCCCAAAGGAAAAAAAACAAACCTGTCCCTCAAGTCCAGATTTACAACTCCCAAACAGGAGCCTATGCTTCCAAAGAATCACATGCTCATTCCTGAGAGTGCTCCCAGTTGACTTCCCACCCTTCCTCTGGTTGCCACTGCACAGAACAACAGCAGCCTCAACAACAAACCCCAAAATATCAACAGCTACTGAAGAAAATGCAGCAAACCCTCCACTGTTAGAGATGTGGTATTTTCCTAAACCTTCTCATCATACTGTGGCCATCGCATCTGGAATTAAAGTGCTCTGAGGATTGACACCGATCACCTACTTTAATTAGAGCACTCCAACACAGCTTGAAAGGGCTACTACCCAAAACCCAGATGAATATTTAAAGTCTGTTTCTTCCTCTTCTACCCAGTGGTTTAAGATGAATTGGCTGTCTGCTACAATTATCTCAAGGCCTTAACTGTACAGATCACACATCAGAGGAAGTCCCAGCTTGAACTTGGCCTTCACTGATTGACTGTTTTGTTCTATAGAGGGAAATATGAATGAGATTGTTCCTTGGCTGCTGCAGTTCAGCTGGCTCTGCTGTCATCATAGCTTCTAGCAAGAGCTCTTCATCTCATTCTGGAGTCCTTAGAGCTTACACAGGATCAAGGAAAACATGTCTGTGCTCAGGCAGGTTTTCAAATGTGGTTAAGACCATGATTGCTTAATCACAATGACCATCACATCCTCTGTATTTTTACTTCAAACCTTTCAGGTTGTTTTACTTCCTCACTACATCCAAATCTCCACTTCCTCATAAAACTAGGTTTTATTCATGTGAATGAAAAAGAAAAAACATTCCAAATTTTATCCCCTGTTTAGTGGTCCCAAACTAAGACAATCAATAGTGAAAGATGGGGCACTGGGTGTCCAGGAACAAAACACATGCCAAGAAGATGAGGGTATTTCCCAAAACAAACTCCAGAGCTTCACTCTTAGTCTTCTTCATGGGATGGAGATACTCTTGACTTATTCCCTTATCACACACATGAAACAGTGTAGATCCTGACCGACCTAGCCTTACATGAGCTGAACCAAGCAATTCCTGATATACTTTCACAGCCAGAACAGTTCAGATGTCAATAGCCACAAGCTGTTCACAAGGAGACTTCCTGATTTGAAGGCTAAGACAGTTTACTAGCAAAGATGAGGGCTACTCCATGTCAGAAGGGATCAGTGCCAGGCAATCTGCCTAGGTGTTTCGTCTCTCAGTGAAAGTGTGCCCTTAGAGTACTCCATTTTTTGGGCAGCTTTTGGAATACAGTAAGCAAGCAACCTGGTTTCTGTGTGCTGCTTCTCAGCGTCATAAACTACAGAAATTCTGTGAAAGTAGAAGAGAAATCTGAAATATTTGAGTGCTCTAAAAATGAAAAACCATCAGTCATGGCAAACTTCTAATCATTAGATTTTTAACAAAGTTATTGGCCATGGTCTATCTGGAGACATGCCTACCATAAGCACAGTCCACTTACTGTAGACTTAGTCCAAGTCTAAAATGTGTGGGTATATCATGCAACAACCTGTCTCCTGTTAAGTTGCTAATGTATATAGCACAATGCACTGCAGAAGGCAAGTCTTGTGCCATAGTAATAGGGCAGTTGCACTATGCTCTAGACCTGCAGGGTTTGGCCAGCAGAATTGAGCTGACCACAGTAGTGAAGCAAAAAAGCCATGTAACCTCATGTTAAAAGCAGGTTGTACCTCCTCAAATTAATATGGCATAAAAAGTGATGGGAGCCTGCAGCTAGTTTAGGAGTTCAGTGCTTGCAGGCAGGCACAGCATCCTGGTGAACAGATGATGGCACCAGACCTTCAATAAAGCACGTGCTTTATGCTCCTCCTGCAGTGGTCCTAGTTTTGAGCTAGGTTTTTTCCTCATTACAAGATTTTTCTTCCCCATACTGCACTGAGCAGTCTAGGCAACCTCTACATACTTTTTTTGGCTCTACTAAGCTTAGCCAGAAATCAGTAAGAAAAAAGAGAACTATCAGAAGCAAGTCCCTGAGATAACCAGCACACTTTCCCTGTACACACCTCCCCAAACCAAACCCGAAGCCCACAGAACTTCAAAGGGGATGAGAATGTCTAGGAAAGAGACATAGTTGATTAGCTTTATCCTATCTGGAACTGTTTCTTCTTCTAGAAGAAACCCCAGTATTCAAGGCAGTGAAACCCTCCATGGGATCATGAACCCATTTCAGCAGACTGTGGCTAGTGTAAAGGAACTAAGGAACTGAAGCTTTCCCAGTTAGACAGGTTTGTAAAAGGAATACATTTCAGTGCAAGCAAGTTTAGGAATGACTTTTACTGGAGTAACTATGCAGGCTTACACCTAAAAGATTCAGAAACTCCCAGGAAATGCAATATAAAAAAAATGAGAGTATGCATATGTATTTCCTAAAAATGTTACTAAGGCCAATTCCTAGAAATGGGTAGCATCTAAAAATACTACAGTGGCTAATAACCTAGGTGAAATTTGAAAGACAACTTTATCCTGATTCAGTGAAGCTTTAGAAAGAAACTACTGATTTTTACTCCAAACTGAGAGAGCAGTCACAGGCACAGGCAGTTCATCTTACCCAATGGAACAAACTCAAACCCCAATCTCCCCAAAATAGTGACAATCCTATGAAAATATCAACTTGCAAGTGGTCACGAACTCCAACCTATTAGTTATTAGGAAAAAACAGCAGACAATACAGAAAATTCTCTTTTCTCAGTACATAAATAACTTGAGCACTCATATCAGTAACATCCTGTCTAATACTGTCCCAAACTTCACCCTGTGCCCACATCTCTAAAGAAGATCGCAAAACTGCACAGGTCAGTGACAGGATCATTAAAAGCAGAGAACAATTTCCCAGAGGTAAATGCCTACATAATCCAGGATTCTTCAGCCTCAAATTACATGAGAGTAGAAGAAATGAAGGTATACAGATGTTATGAGTAGTGAAAGGTGTTAATGACGTCTCAGCTTATTAAACTAACATCTTGTTTCATGTCATCCAAGACCTACCCTATTAAGTAGCAGGTTCAATACACACACGGAGATTAACTCTCCTACACAGCAAAGCATGAAACCATGCAGCTTACTGCCAAGTTATTCTGGATTCCAACAGTTGTGATAAGTTCAAAAAGCACATGCTACAAACTGACAAAAGAAAAATCCATCAAGGACCTTTAAGGCCAAAGATCTAACTTGTGGCTCAGCATGTGAGCCTACTCCAAACTGCTTAAAACCAGGATTAAATATCCCTCCAGGACATCCCAGTTCTGGAAACCACCAAGCTCTTCAAAACCTCTATATCCAAACAGGGAAAAATTCCTCATCAGTTTTTTCATGTTAATGTCAGCTGGAACATCTATTCACCTCATTTATGGTCTCTAAAATACTTCAGTCAACAGACAAATGGTGGAGGCTTTCTGAAACGATGAGGTTCCAGAGGTCCTGCTTCAATGTGTGTTACAGTGAATTAAGTATACCAAGAGGACTTCAAAAACATCTCCTTCAAGAACTAATGGCTGGGGCAGGGTCCTGTAATACAAGAGATCTCATTTTTAGTCCAGGCTCCAAACTAGGCATGCAAAGAGAAGCAGCATGAAACGAGATTTTACAGCTGATGGCTGGAACCAACAGGTATTTCAGTGGATTTTCCTCCGATTAACTGAGGAGGGTGAGGGGGAAGATGCTTTTGTGAGATGCCTTCCTTCCTTGGTGCTGGGAAACCAGGGCCAAAAATTGTTTCTCCATCACCTTTCGTGGAACACATTCTGCTGACTGCCTTGGCTTAGCTACTGGCTTGACACTTCTCCTGCTCTATTCTCTTGATTCTGTACTTAAACACCCTTTGCAAACCCAGCCTTTGGGAAAAACAAACTACAGGGGTCATTTTCTTATATGAAATCATTCATTGTAGAGTAAATTCAGAGGTTGTGACTGCAATAACTTCTAGTTAAGATTTTCTTTGTTTTACTGCTGGTTTTAAGTAACAAAGCAGAACACTGTCAGTGCTCCACTACGCAAGAAAGATGTTGTATAGGATTTGACTATACACTGTGAAGAAAGGTGTATAGTTACCCGGGTAACTCTAGAGGGGTCAGCCTCACCTCCGTCCCTGGAAAGGTGAGGGAACACTGCATCCTCCACTCTGCCTCTAGGCATATCAAGGAGAAGAGGGTCATTGGGAGCAGTCAGCATGGGTTTACCAAGGGGAAATCATGTTTGACCAACCTGATAGCCTTTGATGAGGACATAACCAGGTGGATAGAGGAGGGTAGAGCAGTGGATGTGGTTTATCTTGATTTCAGGAAAACATTTGACACTGTCTCCCACAGCATCCTTGCAGCTAAACTGAGCAAGTGTGGTCTGGCTGATTGGGTGGTGAGGTGGATTGGGAACTGGTTGAAGGACAGAAGTCAGAGAGTGGTGGTCAATGGGATGGAGTCTAGTTGGAGGCCTGTGTCTAGTGGAGTCCCTCGGGTCAGTACTTTTCAATCTATTCATTAATGAGCTGGCTGAGGGAACAGAGTGTGCTCTCAGCAAGTTTGCTGCTGACACTAAACTGGGTGGAGTGGCTGACACACCAGAGGGTTGTGCTGCCATTCAGAGAGACTTAGACTGGAGAGTTGGGCAGGGAGAAATTTAATGAGATTCAATACAGCCAAGCATTGAGTTTTGCACCTAGGAAAGACCAACCCCCTGTATGAGTATAGATTGGGGACTGACCTGTTGGAGAGCAGTGAGGGGAAAGGAACCTGGGGATCCTGGTAGACGGAAGGATGACCATGAGCCAGCAGTGTGCTCTTGTGGCCAGGAGGGCCAGTGGGATTCTGGGGTGGATTAGAAGGGGTGTGGTTAGTAGGTCAAGAGAGGTTCTTCTCCCCTTTTACTCTATCCTGGGGAGGCTTCATCTGGATATTGTGTCCAGTTCTGGGCCCCTCAGTTGAAGAAGGATAGGGAACTGCTAGAAAGAGTCCAGCACAGTGCCACCAAGATGATGAAAAGGGTGGAACATCTTCCTGATGAGGAAAGGCTGAGGGAGTTGGGGCTCTTTAGCTTGGAGAAGAGGAGGCTAAGGGGTGACCTCATCTAGGCTTTTAAATATGTGAAGGGTGTATGTCAGGAGGATGGGGTCAGGCTCTTCTCAGTGAAGCCAAGTGCAAGGGGCAATGGCTGTTAAGGTGAAGCACAGGAGGTTCCATGTGAATACATGAATAAATGTTTTCCCAGATGAGGTGGCAGAGCCCTGGCACAGACTGCCCAGAGAGGCTCTGGAGTCTCCTTCTCTGGAGATATTCCAAACCCATCTGGATTTGCTTCTGTGTGACCTGGTGTAGGGAATCCTGCTGTGGCAGGGGGGTTGGACTAGATGATCTTTCAAGGTCCCTTCCAACTCCCAACATTCTGTGATTCTGTGAAAGGTGGCAATGAAGGTCCCAGATTCCCTTGGTTTTTCTTGATCAGGAAGTTTACAATATATTTATAATAAGAATGTGGCTTATTTCACACTTTTATATTTTTTTTAGATTTCATACTCTGCCAAGTTTTTCTGATTTAGTTGAAACCTTTTATTGAATAAGGCAGCTTTTTTCTATTTTTCAGCCTTACTGTATTAATATTATTTACACTTGATCTTCCATTCATTTTCATGATGCATAAGATGCACTAATGATTTGTTCTGTGAATTTATTTCAGTTCTGCACTGTTCATTTCATTCAAAGCACAGATATATCATATCCAGCTACTCTCAAAGAGGTGCACAAAATGTTTTGACCCAAATAGAAGGATGACTTTCAGGCAGATCGGATTATCCACGGATCTGCCTGACCGAGGCTTGAGCTATGTGTTCAGCTTCAGATTTGCTTTATTCTGGGGCATGTTATCAACATGCTTTGTGTATGGTGTATTGTCTTGAAAACTGTTCTCTTTCCATCCACACTGATTTTATACTGCCTGCCTCTAAAGAATCCACTGTAATTCTACACACACAAAAATTAAAACAAATGCACCACAATGTGGACCAAAGATTCCAGAGTGAAGGGAGAGTGTCAGGAGGATGGGGTCAGGCTCTTCTCAGTGAAGCCCAGTGACAAGACAAGGCACAATGGCTGTAAACTGAAGCATAGGAGATTCCCTGTGAATAGAGGTAGAAATGTTTTCCCAGTTGAGGTGCCAGAGCCCTGGCACAGGCTGCCCAGAGAGGCTTTGGAGTCTCCTTCTCTGGAAATATTCCAAACTTGTCTGGATGCGCTTCTGTGTGACCTGGTGTAGGGAATCCTGCTGTGGCAGGGGGGTTGAACTAGATGATCTTTCAAGGTCCCTTCCAATTCCTAACATTCTGTGAATCCTGAAGATTCCTAAATACCTGAAGGGAGCACAAAGAGGATGGAGACAGGCCTTCTTCAGTGGTGCTCAGTGACAGGACCAGAGACAATAGGCATCAGCCGAAACACAGGAGGTTCCCTCTGAACTCTGACAGTGACCAAGCACTGGCACAAGTTGCCCAAAGAGCTATTCAAAAGCTGTCTGGGCATGGTCCTGGACAACCAGCTCTGGAGGGCTCTGCTTGAGTAGATGGTTGGACCTCCAAAGATCCCTTCCAAAGACAATCCTTCTGTGATACCATATACTGTGGATATCTACACATCACTCTTAGTGGCTGTTGCTTAAATAATTTGTGATTATCCTTTAATTAATTGAATTAATTATAGCCTTTGCCTTCTTTAGTTTTTTGTTCAGTAATTTCCTTCTTATTACCACACCTGATTTCCAAGTGTTGGCAAGATGACATTCAAATCTTACAGCAATGAGATTATGCATCCCTATTTATAACAACCTGATAAATATACATTATCTATCAACACCACAGCATCTCATACATACAGTAATACACTTTTGGAACCCTAATGGTATTTCCTTTATAGCTTTGACTAGTGCTTTAAAACTGTACAGAACTCCTAACAGAAAGCTCACAATATTCCACTTTCCCAAGATTTCCTGTGGTCAAAAGACTCTAGAAAACAAGTGAGATGATAAAAATCAGGTCTGCTGGTATGCTGGGTTCATAATAGAGTCATACAGCCCTCCAGAGCCTAGCTGACTATCAAATGCTTTCCAACCTCCTGCTAAAAAGAATGATTTATCAATTGAATGTATAGAGATTACACACTAAATATTTTACCACTGTTTCATTTGCATCTGCTGCTCTAAATCTTCAGATGCTGTACTGTACAGACTGACACCACTCAATAGGACCTTGATGGGAGCTGTTATTAAACACCTCCCTATAGATGGCTGCTGGCACCTAAGAAGGGTGCTGGATACACAGCAGTGAAAGGAACCAACTAGCCTGTGTAGCGTGCTGGGCCCAAGCTGCCTTTCCATTTATATCAGTAAATATTAGATGGAAGAAAACATTATTTTCAGGCTTATCCTTCTAGCTAGGGCAAATCACAACACAAGAGGCAAGACCAGGAAGTTTCAGACCTGAGAACTGAAGCAGTTTTGAAAATTTGGGTGAAACTCTCCATGCCTTAAGGGCTCAAGCACAGAATATATCAACTTAGAAACTCACACATATCTATACATTTAAATTCCCTCTTCAGACAGGTTGAGGGAGGTGATTTTTCCCCCACTATTCTGCAGTCATGAGACTCCACCTGTAATACTGTGTCCAGTTCTGGAGCCCCTATTCCAAGAGGGATATGGGGGTGCTGGAGTAAGTCCAGAGAAGGGCCAGCAGAATGATCAGAGGACTGGAGCACCTCTCCTACGAGGACAGACTGAGAGACTTGGGTTTGTTCTGTCTGCAGAGAAGAAGGCTCTGAGGAGACCTTATTGTAGCCTTCCAGTATCTGAAGGGGGCCTGCAAGAAAGCTGGGGAGGGACTTTTTAGGAGGTCAGACAGTGATAGAACCAGGGGAAATGGGTGTAAGCTAGAGGAGGGTAGATTTAGATGGGACATTAGGAGGAAGTTCTTCACTATGAGGGTGGTAAGACAATGGAACAGGTTGCCCAGAGAGGTTGTGGAAGCCTCATCCCTGGAAGCTTTTTAAGACAAAGCTTGATGGGGCCCTGGGCAACCTATCTAGTGGATGCTGTCCCTGCCAGGCAGGGGTGTTGGAACTAGATGATCTCTGAGGTCCCTTCCAACTCTGATGATTCTATGATTCTATGAATGTGTCTTTCAGAACACACGGATCTTCTGATGCCAGTGACCCTTGACTGTCAACACAGTGCCAAAGAAATTCTGCAGCCTGTCTTCTGATGCACACTATGCACTGAAGCAGTTAATCCAGAAGTTAAAATCATAGAATCATGATTTGAAGAGACCTTTAAGATCACCAAGTCCAACCACCAACCCAGCCCTTGCTAAACTAAATGACTAAACTAAATGATTAAACTAAGCACCTTGCTAAACTTGCACTAAACCCTGTCCCTTGACACCACATCTAGTCTTTTCAATCCCTCCAGGGATGGTGACTCCTCCACTGCCCTGGGCAGCCTGTGCCAAGGCTTGACAACCCTTTCAGTGAAGCAATTGTTTCTAAAGTCCAACTTAAACCTCTGTTTATTTGACCACAATAGCTTTCATTTCCAGTATCTAACCATTTTAATTTTCTGAAGTTAAGAAACCTCCAGGATTATTCATAGAAAAATGGTGTATTCTTTGTTTTACAGTAGCTAGCTGAAAGAGAATGCTTAAAAAAAGAAAAACTATCAACTGACATTAAGCCATTTTGCTTACAAATTATTACTTTGAGGGCTTTTTCTTGCCTAATATTCCCCTACCAGTTTCTAATGCCTACCCTTAACTGTTACACTTAACATTAACACTGAAATTGTGTTACAACTTCCCTGCCTTCAGCTTCTACACAAAATATATTAGTTGGCTGAATTATCTATAATGAGTAACTCATCAGGAATTTATTGCTTTTGGTGGTTATAAAACCATGCAGGAGTTGATTTCAACAAATACTTTCATTCTCTTAAAAATTCACTATTTCAGATGAAAAAAGGAAGTGTCTTGAGTGTGGATTTTCCTTTCCTAGTAATGCATGTATTATACAATATCAGAATGCACAATGTAATGTGGATTTTGTTTCCCCAGTTAAGGTGCACACATTCTGAACACAAGCCCAACACACACTGTTAGCTTTGAGGAGAACATTTGTTAGCACAAATCTTAGGAATCTCAGGGTACTTGTCAGTATGAACAGATGAGTCAGAAGGAGTCATTTTTTGAGCATTTCTTTGAGGACTGGTGGGCAATTAGATCTATGAATCTGAACACAGCTATCCATCAATGAAATTCATTTACCATTTCTATACAATGCACCATTTGCAAATCAGTTTTTCTACTATCTAACACCATACAAAATTTATAACAAATGCACAGTCACCCTCCACATCTTGCACTAAATCTCTCCTCATTTACCTCTTCTTGCAGTATATCAATCTTAGGCAGTTGATGTTGCTGTTAATTTAACAAATTAATAGATAATAAGTGAGATGATGTTCTTAAGCAAGTAAGATGTAAGATCAGTGTCACAAGTGTTGAGTGCAGGCTTTTTATACATAGAAAGTGAAAGAGTTCCTGACCTAAACCCTGCCATTTTAAATAGGTGGCATTGGCACAAGTAATTTCTACATGGCAGAAAGCATCAGATAAATCAAATGGCTTCTTGTGAAATGTGACAGAACTACAATCAATATAACTTGCCACCTGCATGAGACAAACTGGTTAATAAAAATGCTTTTAGATACACTTTAATGTATTTTGGTGCACTATAAATGCTATTTTTAAATCTATTTCAAGGCAATATAAAAATCTAACTACTGAAAGCCACAGACAATGAAAACATCTACTTCCCTGTTATACTCTGTTCCAACTTCTCCATCTTTTTCCCACAGCTGCCCCAATGTGTTTTGCTCTTTACCCAATGAGAGCAAAGTAATTTTGAGAAACACTAGAAAAACCAGCATGATGGTAACAAGAAAATCCTAAGCAATAATAACCAAATAAAACAAGGCAAAGGAGATTTGCACAAGAGAAGACCACAGCTCTGCTTACTGTTGTACCTGACACTGAGCTATTTTGTCAGGGATCTCCCCTCCCTTTTGAAATGGGACTGAAAATGCTGCAATTTCAGCCCGATTTTCTCTTTCGAGCACACTGGTTCTTGAAGGACATGGGAAGAAGCTTGCAGCTTTTTTCTCTGCAGCAGTATGTGTTCTGCTCCAGGACATTCCTCCTGACCTGCTACAGAGCTGTAACAGCACCAGATTTACTTCCTTTTTTACTACCATCATACATCTAAGCCAACCCACTCCACGAGAACTCCGAGTAAATATTACTACTATTTGAACTATAAGCTTAGACATGGATAACTCAAAGTGCTATTTTATTTGGATCACTGATCTTAAGGCCATACAAAGCACCTACTTCCCTAATAAAAGACTGAAAGCTGTTCTCAGGAGCATAAATTCCCTGGGAGCTGCACCTGTGCCACAGGAGCCAAACACAAGCTTGCACTGCTCCAGAAGATGGTCATGCAGTTGCCTGCTCTTGTTCAACATACATTCTGGACTACAGGGTTACAGTCAGGTATGGCAATTCACCCACTTACCATCTCTTTTCCTCCATCCTAAGTGGCAGACTTCTTGGAGAGGATGTATACATATCTATGCTAATATAAACACACAGTCCCTCCCTGAGAGGGCCAACAGTCCCTCAAAGACTAAAGACAGACAAAAAAAAAAGAGTCATTTCATCTGTGACAGCAATGCTGGCTTTGTCAGTAAACACTCCAACATATGTTTACCACAGACATCATCTCATTTCCCTTTTCTTCTGAAATCTCTTAACAAGCTTTAATGTTTCACTCCATTCAAAGAGAATAAAAAGTAATTTTTCCTCTTACCAGTGGCTTATTTTCTTCCCTTTAAGTAAGCACCATCTTTTAAGACCAGGCTCTCATGTAATCTGCTTTTGAGAAATTAAGTTGCTTGTCACTCCTGGTTTATTCCTATGGCTCATGGCATGACATCAGCAATAGAATTTGTCTCTCCTGAGCTGGCTCCTCGCAGCAGTTGTCTTTAATGTCATTTACTCAAGTGGCTCAAGGTCTTCATGAATAATGAATGCTTAGCAATCCACTGCAGTGCTGCAAGATTACCACTTTTCAGCCTCTGATTTCAAATAAGTCTTGACACTTTTGTTCAATGAAGAGAATACAAGCAGCTTTACACATCTGAAATTGTAAAAGCATCTCCAGTATGAACATAACAAAGGAAGGACTTGCTACTAGACAGCAGCATCAGTCTGAGCAACTGTTTTCCTAACTGCCCTTAATACTAATGAGAGCATGGAGAGACAGAGTTATGTTTTCCAAGTTCTGCAGAGAAAGTAAAAGCTATCCATCTGAATAAACAGAAAGTTAATGTATGGCATGCTTCCCTGCAAAAGACATCAGTTAATTACAAATCATCAATACTTACCTGAAAAATCTGTGATTGTGGAATCCATTTTACCAAAGCTTCTGGCAGACTTAGTAAATATTCAACTCTGAATGTACTTTAGTCATTAGGACCTTGCCTCTGGGATATATTGCAAGTCTCCCAGACTGCTGATACTATTATTTATTATTTGTATTATGTAGTGCTTAGATTCTCCAGTGAAGGATCCCCATTGTGCTAGGTAATTATTGCAACACTAACACGGCATGATAAAATCCTGGAGTGTTGTAATTAGGAAAGAAACAGCCAGAAAAGAAATGTGAGTAATCCAGGAGATGGATGATTAGGAAAACAGTAGCAATTAGAGACAAAAGTCACTAGTCAAATTTGAGCCTGGGTCTTCACAAATTTCAACAACTACTGCTTTGTAGATGGACACTAGTGATACAGAGCACAGAATCACAGAATGTTAGGAGCTGGAAGGGACCTCGGAAGATCATCCAGTCCAACCCCCCTGCCACAGCAGGATTCCCTACACCAGCTCACACAGAAACACATCCAGATGGGTTTGGAATATCTCCAGAGAAGGAGACTCCACAACCTCTCTGGGCAGTCTGGGCCAGGGCTCTGACACCTCAACCAGGAAAACATTTCTACATGTATTCACACATAATCTCCTATGCTTCAGCTTACAACCATTGCCTCTTGTCCTGTCGTTGGGCTTCACTGAGAAGAGCCTGACCCCATCCTGCTGACACACACCCTTCACATATTTAAAAGCTTAAATGAGGTCACCCCTTAGTCTCCTCTTCTCCAAGCTAAAGAGACCCAGCTCCCTCAGCCTTTCCTCATCAGGAAGATGTTCCAGCCCCTTCATCATATTGGTGGCTCTGTGCTGGACTCTTTCCAGCAGTTCCCTATCCTTCTTCAACTGAGGGGCTAACATTCTGTGAAATAACCATCATGGTACTTGAGAATCACTCTACATCCAAGCATTCCTTGGGTGTGCTGGCCAGTACACATTGTATCTCTCTCCTACTGTCCACTGAGGCTGACACTGCATGTATCATTTGAGAAAACAAATGTGGCTTAGTGTATCTTTATTACTGATGTAGCATGGTTCTCTTACTTGATGTATTCAACATCTAGTACAGGTTCTACATTCTTCTCAAGAGACCATTAACATGAGGACCAAACAAGGGCCAATAGAAATGTCTAAAAACATAAAATTTACTGGAAAATACTCTTTTGTCCTAAAAAGAGTAAAAGTAACCTAACACTTAGCTTGCAATTCAGCTGGCTGAAAATGCATCTCAAATTTATTAGTAACAGAAGAGCTACTGACATTCAATTAGGACCTTTCTTGGCAGCTTATAGAAGAAAAGAAGGGAGAAAATAATTAAGAGTAGCACTTTCCTACATTCAAACTCCTCTTTTGAATATGTTGGACACAGTTTCATCTTTCTTCTATACTTAAGAGAGCAGTCATGTGTGCCAACACAAAACCAAGCACCCTGGGGCTGGCATGGGATATGGAGCTGTTCTGAAAATGGGGTACAAAATAGACACAACAGGTGATGTGCTATGCTGCTAAACAAACATCAAATATTAACAGGAGTTCTGAGAAGCATCAAATATAATTGCATGAAAGAAAAGCCAGATAAAATACAATAGATAATTTTCCTCTTTGTTGTTTACATGTAAAAGTTTAGCCTCCAAATCTGTACAGTGTTATGGCAGCAGCTGGATCAACTTTTTCAATTCCCAGTTCCTCTCACTGGTCTATCACCTTTCCAGCTTTAGAACTGTAATGTAATAAATGCTTTCTCTAGGAGAAAAACTAATCAGTTTACTGCAGAAAATACTATCAACACCTTAGCAGATCACCCTATACATCAGAAACCCTTCAACCATACAATGGAAAATAAAGGTACAGTAGCTGTTATCTCCTACATGTTGTCAGAAGGGTAAGATGATGGGGATCATGTCTTTCCTCAGACACAAATCCTAAGTGCCAACAGGTCAATTTCTTTGGGTCTTCTAAGCATTGAACTTCTGCCTCTACTCACAGAACACTCTCCCCCCAGCCCCAATTAGAAGCAGTGCAAAAAGCACTACCAAACTTTCCCTGGATTACCTAATTAGTCAATAGTTATCAGCCAACCTCAAAACCAGAGTATAATATAGACAGCACATGACTATTTTCATCTCCTGCCTCTCTAGAATGGTCTGTTTGCATCTTAAGAGCACCAACACCACTCAGCTTCAATGGGAATCTGCTCTAAGCTGAACAGTTACAAGATCTCTTTAAACAGCCTGCAAGAACAAGGACTCTAGTTCTAGTAGAAATCCTTATGATTGCAACTACCTCATTTTAAACTGCTGTTCTTATTCTGGTGGTAAAACAGATCCAACATAAAAATTCCAATTTGCTGAATTCAGAACTTCCTATCAAAACACAGGATAAACAAGCCCAAGGTATTTCCTGATAGATTTAAAGAGTATCTTCACAGAACACACCAGTGTGGACAGGGGACAGACACCTGAAACTACAACAGCACAGGCTGACATTTACTAGTTATATCCAAGACATTAGAATCCTTGTTCCTTCAGGTCAGTCCTGGGAACTAAGTAATTTTGTGCCTTGCTCTGAAAATACAGAAGGAATGGGAATATCCAGCTAAGACATCATTTTGAAGGACATATAAACTATCATGGATAGTTACATGGATACCTGTATCTAAACATACTAAGAGAAAACCAAATGTCATCATTCTTTTACATTAGAAAGAGTTTAACTTCTTGGCATCCATGTACCTCATTTCTGCTTACAAATATGTGAAGGGTGACTGTCAGGAGGATGGGGTCAGGCTCTTCTCAGTGAAGCCCAGTGACAAGACAAGGGGCAGTGGTTGTAAGCTGAAGCATAAGAGGTTCCCTGTGAATACAAGACAAAATTTTTTCTCCAGTTGAGGTGCCAGAGCCCTGGCACAGACTGCCCAGAGAGGCTGGGGAGTCTCCTTGTATGGAGATGTTCAAAACCCATCTGGATGTGTTTCTGTGTGACCTGGTGTAGGGAATCCTGCTGTGGCAGGGGGGTTGGACTAGATGATCTTTCAAGGTCCCTTCCAACTCTTAACATTCTGTGACTCTGGGAATCTCCTGAACAGAGACAAATGTCCCATTGTACCCTGAAAGCCAGGGTAAAACACTGGCTTCAGTGAAGGAGTCAGAACATTTTGCCACTGAGGAAAATGACATCTTAACGTTTGTGTTTCTTGTGAAATGAGGGAGACAACTGTTTACTGAAGGGAAAAGATGGCAGCCTATGGCCAGTAATAAAATTAGGAAAAGAGGCAATAAACATGCCAAAAATAGGATAAAATGTTAAAGATTTAACAGAAGCAATAGACATACTGTATTTTGTGGAAAACCTCTCTACCATCTTCACTGTAAGGGCATTTTCTACACTAAGCTGTTAATGGATGAAGAACAAGCTCTCTAATGACAGGGTAATGTCTGCACCTCACACTCACTGAAATGAGCATAAACAGGAGTTAACAGCAGCAGCAATTTCACTGCAAGCAGAGGATGGCCACCTTTGTTAGCCTTTCAGAAAAGAGCTAATTTCTTGATAAATTGCTCCTGTCACATTCCTTAAAGAGGTTGGCCATCTGAAATAAGAGAATAACCTTATTCTTCCTTCAGTCATTTTACATTTAGAGACTAAAGGGCAATATAGATCTCAGATATAGAAACAAAACATGTGTTCATATAACTAGCAGCTATCAAAACCGTTTTATAATGTATTCAAAATACTTTAGTATATGTTGCCTTAGATTTCTCCAATATTTTAAAGCTTATAAAAGGTGCTTTCAATGAGGCAGAAGAGTTTGATTTGACCTGATAAATTTTAATTGTACTAAAAAAGTCTGACTTACAAATGCTTTTGAAAACTTTATTCAGTTTATTTCCCACTTCACCTGCCCCTTTCTCTTCCTGGCTTCTCATTTCAGAAAGGACTAATTTCTGAATTAGACAGTGGAACTTCATGCCTTTTTGAACACTACTACTGTGTTATTCTTGAAGCAGAAATGGCAGGTACTAGCAAAAACTGCACTATTGCTTCTTGCAGTCAGGAACATATCAGCTGAATCCTGGGTTCCTTATTCATGAATTTCCACAGGAGGAGCCCATTATTGTTGCAGCTCCAAAGAAATGTTGCTTGTAAGAAAGGCCTAATGTAAAGCCACTCTAGATGCAATAAGGATTTCTGTATAAATCTGGCTCAGAAATAGCCATGAAATTGTTTTCACACTCAGCTGAAGAGTCAAAATACTAGTGATTGGAAAAAAATAGGAAGAAACTGCACAAAATCCTCCAGCTCTTCTGTCTACGTGCAACTGCTGGCAAAACAGCATGTTCTCAGGTGGTGCTTGCTGTAAACCATGACAGGAGGTGACCAAAAATTTGTCCTCCCTGGTATTGTCATTTGTAACCACCACCCATTGGACTTGCAGCTCAACCTTTGCACAGCATATTCAAGATAACAAATGGGTGACATTGTGTGCTAACGGTTGCCAAATGCTGGTTTCTCTCCCAAAAGAAAAGAGTGGAATGTGACCCACACACAAATATCCTGAGACAGTCAGAAATGTTTCCACTTGAAAAGGAAAACACCAATTCAAGGAGTTACTGCAAGGTATGGTTAAAAGTTCTGTCCCTTATGTTTAGGAGAACATAAGCTACTTTGTGGATGGAAACAATAGACTGAGGATTTGTCTGACTGCCAACTGCCTTGCAGAAGGAGATAACTTACATCCAAGGTAACGTTTGCAGAGGAGCTGTACACCTCCCTGCTAGACCTTGTTTAAGTGCTACTCTGAAGAAAAAAAAACAAACACAAAAACAACACAAAACCCCCCAAATATATCCAAACCTAGTGAAAGAGAATATCTACATTCAAAGTAAATCAGAGCTTGGAATTCTCAATGCAACCGACAGACACCAGGAGTATAGGCTGGGGACTGAGCTGTTGGAGAGCAGGGAAGGGGAAAGGGATCTAGGGATCCTGGTAGATGGAAGGATGACCATGAGGCAGCAGTGTGCTCTTGTGGCCAGGAGGGCCAAGGGGATTCTGGGCTGGGTCAGAAGGGGTGTGGCTTGTAGGTCAAGAGAGGTGGTTCTCTCCCTCTACTCTACCCTGGGGAGGCCACATTCAGAATACTGTGTCCAGTTGTGGGCCCCTCTGTTTAAGAAGGATAGGGAACTGCTGAAAAGAGTCCAGCACAGAGCCAGAAGGATGCTTAAGGGGCTGGAACATCTTCCTGATGAGGAAAGGCTGAGGGAGCTGGGTCTCTTTAGCTTGGAGAAGAGGAGACTAAGGGATGACCTCATCTGTGCTTTTAAATATGTGAAGGGTGAGCATCAGGAGGATGGGGTCAGGCTCTTCTCAGTGAAGCCCAGTGACAGGACAAGGGGCAATGGCTGTAAGCTGAAGCATAGGAGGTTCCTTGTGAATGCAAGACAAAATGTTTTCCCAGTTGAGGTGGCAGAGCCCTGGCACAGACTGCCCAGAGAGGCTGGGGAGTCTCCTTGTATGGAGATGTTCAAAACCCGTCTGGATGTGTTTCTGTGTGACCTGGTGTAGGGAATCCTGCTGTGGCAGGGGGGTTGGACTAGATGATCTTTTGATTTCCCTTCCAACTCTTAACATTCTGTGATTGCTTACAGGAACTCACTTTTCCCTTCTCCCCCTTTTACTCTTTCATGTCTGCCTCTCAATGGCCACATGATGGCTTCTGCCACGGGTGATAGCTGAGCAGTGGACTTCATTTTGCTTTTACCCTTTGTCAACTTGCTATCTTCTGTATAGAACTAGATCTCTTCCTGGTGTTGTTGGTTACTGGTGGATTTAGCCTCTAGAATTCAGAATTCTAAGAGATCTGTACATTGCAATACTGTAAGAGGTTTCTGAGACAGCTATTGAATCTCACTTTATTTCATGAGAGTATCTTAAAATTTCCATATTCTCCTCCTACTACCTCTGCCTCAATCAGTAGCAGTATTTTTAAAGATCAACTTCAATTTTCTTTCCTCTTACTAAGGCAAATACATGCTATAATTAGTTTCTTCTTGCATATTAGATTCATAATAGTATATTACAAAATTCCATACACATGTAAATTAGACTTAATTGGACTGGCTCATCAATCTGTTCCCCAATTACACAACAAAAATACATTAACTGAATGTGATTTATACATGAGGTCCTTGTGAATGTTTGATGGAATTCATAAAGCCCTCATTTTCATATCCTAATTAGCAGTTTATTAATCTCAAATGCATACAGAAATTAACAGCATTTTAATCTTCTAAAATGCAGCCTTTTTTTTATCCTTTCATTAACAACCATCAGTCTTTGTATGAGACAAGTTTTAATAGCTTATGGATACAGATTATGAGTGCCCATGCACACATTAAAATATGCACAGATAATTGCAAGCAATTTTGCCTTCCCTTAACCCTGAAGAATTGCCACAGGAGATAGCATGGCTTTGTGGAATAAGACTTCAGTAAAAATAAATGATGAAGCCTTTCCATGTATATGTATATGCATACATATATGCAACCCTTTGCTAAGTGGTGTCATGTTCTAGAGCTCCACATGTTCATTTTCCTTCAGGAACAATGACTGATTCCATAAAATAATGGGGGGTTTTATTTGCATCTTTTATTTCATGTGTAGAAAATGTACACAATATATTTTGCTGAAGAGGGAAGGTCAGTTAATAAGAAGTCCTAAAAACCAAAGTATCAAAGGGAATATATTCCCTAACTGGAATTTTCAAAACATGGAGAAAGCTTTATTCCATTTCCTCTGGATCCCAGCTGAGCAGAGAAAGATAACATCTCTGCACAGCAAAGCATCAGGCAGGTGTGCCTTCTAATTTTAGCTTTAGTTACAGGTCATTGGTGATCACTGGCTAATGACTCATAACTTCAAAATTCTGCAGGTTGCAACTTGCTTTGGGAAATCTGCTGCTTTTGGATTTTGCATTCACAGCTTCATGCTTGCATTCCTACCTTTTCTTTCCTCTTGCTACTCAAGTGCAGTAAACTGCCTCATTTACTTACATATTGAGCTGTGCCCACTTGCAACCACAACATATAGCAAGAAACATACATCTACACACACCTTTGGACAAGAGTCCAGATTCCTTATTACTGTGTAATGGGTGTTCATTGATCCTACAGTCACATAATATGCCCAAGGGAGGAAGACTAAGGTCACTGCACTACCACTGATAAGGGTACTTCATTCTTTAGGGTCATTCTTAATGGAGTGCTAGAAGGACAAGGTAAAAGTATTTTAGTATGCTTTATTTCTACTCTGTGCTGCCCAATCTTTCTGTTCTTCTTCAGCTCTTGCTTCTTTATCACTCTGAGGTGATGCTGGCCATCCCTTGGTGATAGTGGAAGGTGGATGCTCTTTGCAGGCACAATGACATATACCCACAGCTCCTAGGCTCACTATTTTTGGTGAGGTCTTCATTTCAGACTATTACACACAGGTCTTTCTTCCATTAAGGAGCCAAATAGCCACCACCATGATTAAGGAACTACCACAGTGCATTTAGATAAAGCTCTGACAAGGATCACTAGGGTAATGCTGCACTATTATTCTGCTTCAAGACAACTGCAGGAGATGAACCCCTGTTGCCTCTCCAATTTTAAAACTGCAGAGCAAGTCTTTTTCAGCTATCTTGTTCCAAATATTTCACAACAATAAAGATCCAAAAGTATCTGTGACTAATAGGTATCAAAACAAAACAAAATTCCAACCTGAGATGCTTATTTCAGGTTATTTCACACAATGCCTTATGGGGGTGTGAGGAGGGAAGGGAGCTCCATTGTCAGAGACTCCTCACCTTTTAACCTGGAAATTAGGTACTAAAAATCTCAAAGGTAGCTGAGCAAGTTTTAAGTGATCTGAAGTTGGTAACAGTGGCAGAAACAGAACCTTGGACTTTCCACTCTCACTCCAGAGCTAAGCTGAGGAAAAGCAGTTCTGTGTAGCACACAACAAAACAGTGTGTAACTACAGAAGGAGATGCTGTCCTTGAAATACAGGGCTTTGGAAAGAGATGTGCCAAGAAGTGGAGCTCTAAGAAGCAGTATACAAGAAGAGACTTTTCTAGTCCTCAGTTAAGATATTCTGCTTGATCCTTTCTTCTTTCAAATCCATTGTGCTTACATAAGGAATATTCATTTGTGTGTGTGTGTATATATATATACATATATATATATATACATATACATATACATATATACATATATATATACATATATATATATATATATATACATATACATATATACATATATACATACACACACACTCAGTTAGTATTTCCACTAAGATTTCTCTGTTTTCAGGCATTTATAAAGTACACATTAATTTGACATCCAAGGTTGAACGTGCCTGGTTTATCCAGATAACCAAAAACCACTCAGAAGAGATACAAATGGTGAAAACAGCACTGAAATTCAGTCTGAAGGGTATTAAAAGAAAGAAATCAGTATGAATAACAAACTGAACTTGTGATCTAATTCCAGCTCTCCTGACAAAAGGAGTGGACAAATGTTAACCCATGCATACTAGATCATATTGACTACAACTGGCAAACTTTCATGCTGATATGACTGTCTAGTGTATGTGCAGACTAAGTTCCAGTCCATTTTATCACCTACCCTGCATTTGCCTTCCATTGCTTGGACAGCATGGAATTAAATCAAGACAGCATTTTTCTAATGCTATTTTAGTTTGACTAAGTGTTTTTCTTGTCTGCTGTCTGAACTTATAATATGCAGTAGGAGAAAGTAAAGGCAATTCAGTAAGTTCAGAAGTTTTAAGAATTGCCAGAGTCATACCTGAAATCCAGCTAAAGTATCAGTCTGGAATTAGTACTTTCCAGTATGTATTGGCTCAGGGTCACAATTCCTAATTAAATCCTTTGAGAGCTATCCATCAGGAAAAAGCAGACCATGTAACATTGTCTAAACACCTGAAGTGCTAGCATCTCTAATTTGATGTAGTGTCAGAACCTCACATGGATGGTCTGCTTCATTAAAGTGAATCTGAGACAGTCAACTGGAAGAAAAAGGCCTGTGCTACCCAGCTTCCAGACCTCCAAAAAAAGACTTCCAAAGCTTGGTTTCAGAATATATCTATTCTTAATTAGTCTTAATTTTTGATCTGCAGGAGCTTGCAATCTTTTCAGTTTTCTTTGTTAAAAAAAAAAAAAAGAACCCTGAAGCAAAGCTTAACTACAAACTTAAAGATTTTCCCTTAATTTTATACTGACCATTTCTCATTTTGTCATTTCATTAACATTTCAGGAACCACTCATACCATTTAAGTTTTGAAAGGACAGAAAATGAAAAACACTAAATGAAGTCCAAAAAGTCTAATAAAAATCACTTGTATTAACCAGTCAGAGCTGAAATTAGTCTGTCTACATTAGACTAGTTAAAAATATGTGTTAACCATTACTAAATTGGATTTGTCATTAAACCTAGGGGGGAAAACATGGACCTCAGACACTAAATCTAATCAATTTGAGTAGTTTTTTTTCCTTGTAATGGAAGGTAGAGTCACACTGCTAGCTGGGTGACTAGAAACAATGAGGACAACTCGAGGGTTTGTGGATGATCATTTGGAACCCATTAGGCTTTGCAGGATTTACTTGTGGTGTCTGAGTTAAAGACTGTGTGCCTAGCTATGCAGTCCAGCACAAAGCCAAGGCTGAGTACAGATTGGATTCTTTTGACTCAAGTGCATTTGCTTTTTGAATTGGGTAGAGATTTTTCATTTCCTGCAGCATTTGCTGGGAGCCAAAGCCATTCCCCAAAGCTCATTCATCCATTACTCTTGAAAACACAAGAAAAGCAAAAGAAGATAAACAGAAAAACATGGTGATTATGAATGCCTATTAAAATAACCCCAAACAAACAGCATTTCACTCAGCATTGCAAGTTGACAGGTTTGTACTACCTTAAAGAGTCAGGAATAGAAACACTTCTTTTTGTTTGCTTGAAAACTTCAGTACCAAAATAGAAATCAATCCAAATTCCAATTCCTCCCATGCTTCCTCTGGGTATTTCAAGCTGTAGCAAATGCAAACCACTTACTGCAGCCTTATCCTTAACCAAACCCATCTCCCTGGCTCAGGGCTGCAAACACCCCTCCCCAAACTGGAGCCCTGCATAGCGCTTAGCTATGAGATACAGCTTCTGCCACAGTCGAAATGCAAAACACAAGAATCTTAAACATCTGATCACCAGGGTGGCTGAAGCATCAGAGAAGTATTTTAGCAGCAGCAAATCTAGGACCACTCTTGTCTTGCTGGCCACAGGGCCCCATGGTAAGAACAGAGCCCAGCTTAGCAAGCCAGCTATGCAACCAGGCATCCATAAGTCAATGGCATTCTGGGGTGCATAAGAATTGCGTGGCCAGGAGGTTGAGTGAGGTTTTCCTCCCCCTCTGGCTCTGCCCTGATGAGGCTACATCTAAAGTGCTGTGTCCAGTTCTGGTCTCCCCTGTTCAAGAAGGACAGGGAACTGCTAGAGAGGGTACAGAAAAGGGCTACAAAAAATGGTTTGAGAACTAGAACATCTCTTATGAGGAAAGGCTGAGAGAGCTGGGGCTGGTTAGCCTGGAGAAGAGAAGGATAAAGGGCTTCTTATCAGGAGGATGGGACTAGGCTTTTTTCAGTGGTGCCTAGTGATAGGGCAAGAGGTAACAGGCACAAAAGGGAACATAAGAAGTTCCATTTAAACATTAAGGAGGAACTTCTTTATTTTGAGGGTGGTAGAGCACTGGAACAGGCTGCCCAGGGAGGTGGTGGAGTCCCCATCTCCAGAGACAGTCCAAACCCACCTGGATACCATCCTGTGCAACCTGCTCTAGGAGAAGCTGCTCTATCAGGTGGGTTGGACTAGATGATCTCCAGAGGTCCCTGGCAACTCCTGTGAGGGCATCTTCTCCAGCACTGCAGATTAAGTAAATTCCAGTTGTGGGCTGGACTACATGGCCTCCAGAGATCCCTTACAAATAAATTGAGGTACAATTCTAACTACTTCTTTAGTAGTGACAACATAAATTTTAAACTTGATTAATTGCTGCAACTCAGTAATAACTACACTAATAGCCAAAGACCATCTCCCCTGCTGTGGATTAAAGGTTCCATAATGATGGTGCTGGCATGGAATGATAAAGCTGAGAAAGTGTTAGTATTAATTAGATGCCAACTAAAGAGAGAAGAAAAAGAAAACTGAAAGCTGTCATTTCAGTATGAACTATACTGGAACTATCCTGTGAGACTAAACAAAACCCCAAACCCTTAGCTTTTGGAAGGAAAGAACACACAGTGAACATCCCTGGAATTTCAGATTCTGCATCTGAGCCAGAAATGCTGGAAAACATCTGGAATGCCTCTCTTTTCAATTTCCATTTCCTTCCCACAGAACACTCAATATTTTGTGAAAAGTCCTAATTTGTGAAATCCCTTGGTTCACACAGGTTGAAGAACCTCCTTTTACAAGTACAACATTTCAAAGCACCCCTGAATTCCCCCCATTTGATGGAACTGGACTTTCTATGGATTGCAAGAGCACTGAAGAACTTCCACCTTAGGTCAGTATGGTAATTGAACCTTGAGAGCATCCATGGAGACCAAATACATGGACAATGAGTAAATCAAGCCCCTGGCCCTCTTCTATGTGCTCCCAAACCTCAGTGGTGCTGTCAATCACAGAGAAGGTCCTACAGCAGCCTTACAGAAACAGCAAGTGACCATACAGGGGAATGCACACTTCTGGGGCAAGATCTGTCCCCCTGTCCCATCCAGGGGCTTGGTCACCCAGAGAGGTGAGGAAATATCCCATCCCAACCATTCCAGGTCAGGTGCTTTGGGGCACTGAGCAACCTGACCTAGTTGATGCTCCTGCTCAGTGCAGGGAGGTTGGACTAGATGACCTCTAAAGGTTCCCTTACCACTCAAACCATTCCATGATTCATTCTTCTAGGTTAAAAAACATGGTAAAAATGCTATTTTTTTTAGCAACTCTTTTTCATTTCCCTTATAACAGAAAACATTTTGACATATCAGATCATAACAGTAAATCTTTACAGTGTACTTGCTCAAAATAGGTATCTTATAAAATAATGAATGACATGGGAAATGGGCCTCTTTTATGCCTCAGTATTTTACTGAGTAGTTATAGCTACCAGTAGCTGGATTTTGAAATCCTTTTCTGTGAACTTTATGACAACAGTAAAGTTCAAGGTTACTACAGAGAAGCAGCCCCATGAAGTTTCTTGGGCCAGCTGGCAGAGTTCTCTCTGTAGACTCATCTGTAGCAGCCTCCTGATGATAAAGCTCATTGTAATTTTCAGAAAGAAGATGGCATGCAGCTCCACAACTTCAGCCACTCTCTTGCATACAGCCTTCAGCTTTAGAGTGTGAACCTTGCACTGCTTTCCCACTCTGGAAACACTGGCCTGGGTCACAGTTGCATATTGTTGGTTGTTCCTCTGGGTACGCTCCCTGCACTGGAAGTTCAGGGAGTCCCTTCTGGACATGCCACACAGTCAAACACATGCAAATACTTTTGGTAAAAGGATGAAAAGGTCATGTTCCACGTGTGGCAGCTCAGGTTTGAGATCAGGCACCATCTCCTCTGCCTTTCAACCTCAGTAAAAGCAGGTTTCCCTTGCAAAGGCATTGCCAGATGCCTAGCTTAGGAACAACACCAGTCGACAGGCCATGAGGATGCAGCTTGAAGTGAAGGTTCAAGAGGAAGCTATTACAGCAGCCACCTCAGGGACCACTCACTGCAAGCTAGCTTCCAGTGCTCACAGAAGTGAACAAGTACTACATGAGTACTCCTGCCAAAAAGTATTTGCACTTTTAACTACAAGAACAACAAAATCTGGCTTCAGCTAGGTGTTTGTCATGTTCATCACCTCCTAAGGGGAAATATTGGATTACCTTGTGGGCAATTTCTTGTTTAAGTGTTTTTAAAACCTAACTTAGGAACCACTGCAATTGAAGATATTTTGAAAGAAGAAAAAAATGTGTATTTTACAGGTGGGCATTTATTCCTTTTTCCTGCAAGTAATAAAATCTTGTGTCATTCAAATCACCCTTTAAATCAAAAAAAAAAGCCAACATATGGCTGTTTACAGAGATCTAATTAGCCCATTTCCCTAAATATGCTTTTACACTTCAAAATATCAACATTAAAATGCAAATTGTAGCATGCATTTGAGAATTAAGGAGAGCATTTCTACTTAACTGTCTGAAGGCAGCCAAATACTCCTATCTTTCCCCCTCCCCTTCAGCCTAGCCCAAATGTATATTGAATAAAGTTAACATTAAGGTCAAGCCAACCTATTGTTTGCCTTCAAACCCATCTTTGGGTAAGGAGCTCATGTTTTGATGATGAAGGATCTACAACAACTATAACAATGCAAGAGGACAAAAAAAGATCAATATGCCTCACCCAAGAGTTTAGCTACTCAAGCCTAGAAAGTCTCCAGTCCCAGACTGGAAACACTTTTCCACCCCATTTATAACATGTTAGTAACATTTACATCCACATGCCTATGACTGCCTATCTGCACTGGATCCCAGCATGGTGGGGGTTGGAAGGGACCTCTGGGGATCATCTAGTCCAACCCCCCAGTTAAAGCAGGGTCACCCACAGCAGCTTGCCCAGGATCACTTCCAGGATCCTGGATCACCTCCTCCCTGTCTCTCAAACTGAGGAACCCAGAACTGGACTCAGTACTCCAGCTGTGGCCTGACTAGGGCAGAGTAGAAGGGGAGGAGGAGAACCTCCCTTAACCCACTGATTGACCTTCTACAACACAGAAGCTGCTGTCAAACCACATAATGGTTTCCTACAGCCTCTCCCTGCCATCCATGGCCATGGCTAACACCAAATGTTTCAGGCCAAACAGTGGAAAGTGATAAAAAGTGATCCTGTATTTCTACACTATGCAGAGTAGTTTTTACTAGTACAACTGCTGACAGTTTCTGTTCATCCTATTTCCATGACTGAGCCACTGTCTCACTGCAGAGATGTGCTGCTTCTGTATGAACTCAAGGGCCATTTCTCTACAGACAGTAATGTACTTGCTGGGAAATGGCAAATTATCATGCCACATGCTCTGTATATAGATAAAAAATGCTCACATGAATGAAACATATCACCAAGATTTGCTGCTGTAGTCAACTCCACCTCTAGTCTATCAAAACAAATAGGCATATTTAGGACAGGAAAAGCCCCAGAAGGCTGAAGACAACATTCAAGCTGAAGACACACTCCATTTTAAACAAAAAGTAGTGAAAAGAAATGCATGAAGTGCAAAGATTGAAACTGCAGAGACACAAAGGCCAAGTTATCCTACTGGTTTCTCTTCTAGCTTCAAGGGAAACAGCTGCTGTCAAGAGGGGTAACAGACTCCAAGGTTCACTGTTCTGAGTGATGTCAATACAGATATGGAGAGTGCCTCTAATGCTTTCAGTTAGCTCTTGCCCATCACAAGAATCACAGGATTGCTCAAGGTCTGACTTTTAATCTGTTTTATATGCAGATATTGATTTAATAATTAGATTCTTAACACACTTTCCAAATGGAGGTTATGGCTCTTTCACAGTTTTGTCTCAAAGGTGAAGTCTAAGGAGCAATAACATGGATCCAGAAAGTTTCCAAAACACTGTTTGAAAAGTCTATTGCTAGTTGACAGTTTGGAGAAAAGATAAATTACTTTATTCCAAAGCTGTTTCTCCTTTCCTCTAACACTTCAGTTTTCATTACTGCTCTTATCAGGAATGTAACTTGAAGAATTTTAGTTGTAAGTGGCTTCATGTTATGCAACAAAATTCTGTGTACTTACACTAGGTAGACAGGGTACCAGGGAGGAAACCCCAATTAGTGCTAACATCTAAAATGTTTCATTGGTTGGACTATGATCTCAAGGGTCTTTTCCAACCTAAATACTACTACTATGATTCTACAAAAAAAATCAGAGTACAGATAAGATTTACAAACTGTTATCAGCCTTCTCTTCCTCAGTTTAGGAACTATCAGCTTAGGAAAGCACACTTCAGAGGATGTTCTTGCAGGGGTCTGCCCTGCACCTTGACAGAGTATTAGCCTAGAAATGAGCTGAAGGACATGAGGTAGGATCTCCCTAGGTGCTGCAAGGCACTTCCTGAGACATGTCTGTTGGACAGAGATGTGGCATAGCTAGAAATACAACCAGGGAAAGACTCACAAGAGAAAGCAACAGTAGACAGAGAATCTAGTCTCAGCCAACTAGAAATTTCTTGCTTGATCTGTAATGAAGGCAAACACAGTAATAGAAACACAAACTTTAACAGACACCACACTGAAATGATGTTGATGAAAGTAATTAGCACTCCCTTTTTTTAACAGATACCAAAACTGACTTCTAAAGGGCAGAGTCTCAGTGTGTAGATGGAGAAGTAGTACAGAAGCAGTACAGCAGGTACCCCATAACACCCCATGAATCAGTGGCAGGGTTGAAAGCAGAAACCCCAGTTATCCACTTCCTGCATTTATTCTACAAACATGACACACTGAAGCTCCTTAGACAGG
The DNA here is from genome assembly GCA_013399015.1 of Galbula dea. Classification (NCBI taxonomy): domain Eukaryota; kingdom Metazoa; phylum Chordata; class Aves; order Piciformes; family Galbulidae; genus Galbula; species Galbula dea. The sequence goes on along the minus strand of VWZX01004010.1, from coordinate 267,058 downwards.
ATGTAAATCATCCTTTAAATGGCAGAAGAAGGAAGGTCTCTTTACAAGAGCAACCAAACCTTCCCTCAGATGAAAGATTTCAACAATTCACAGACAAATTATGAGAACAGATTGCAAATGAAACCACTTCAACCACTAAACAAAATAGCCTCTCACAGGAGAAACTAGACAGCAGAAGGATTCCTGACTGGTATGTAAATGCTTTTAGCTTCAGCTGCTAATAGATAACTACTTTCATAGAATCATAGAATTGTCAGAGTTGGAAGGGACCTTAAAGATCATCCAGTTCCAACTCCCCTGCCTGGCAGGGACACCAGCCACTAGATCAGGTTACCCAGGGCCCCATCAAGCCTTGTCTTAAAAGCTTCCAGGGATGGAGCTTCCACAACCTCTCTGGGCAACCTGTTCCACTGTCTCACCACCCTCATAGTGAAGAACTTCCTCCTAATATCCAACCTAAATCTGCTCTCTTCTAGCTTACACCCATTTCCCCTGGTTCTATCACTGTCTGACCTCCTAAAAAATCCTTAAAGAGGTATTTCTGCTCATCAACAAGCATAAGGAATAAAAACTGTTTTCCTCTCATCTCGGCAGTTTGGTTCCTCTTCTGGACTCAGTATCTAATTTTTTTCCTTGATTTATCTAAGATTAAGGTCTCTGAGGGTTAACTTATTGGCTAGAAAAAAGCCAAAATAAAAATAATTAAAAACTGCAGACAGTTCCCAGTGATATTTTACATATTAGCATCAACATGATCATAAACTTCAAACTAGGTCTAGTCATGTTATTAGCATTCAAACATTCTACTGAACTGAAGCCTTGGTTTCTTGTCACCAAATCCAGACACTTCTAGATGTCCTAGAGAATTCTACTTTAGGATACAGAAATGATGACTCACTAAGCACATATTAGGAACACTAGGCTATGTCAGCCAGGGATTAATTTGGATAATTCCTTTCATTTCATAAAGATTACTACAGACCTGTTTGTGACTTGACCTGTGCATGAAGCATAAAGAGGGTGAAACATTCACACAGCTACCTCCACACAGCTTTACATCTTCCCTTGGAAGAGGAGAGAGGAATGGAAATCACCCAAAACAACCAAGCAAAACTCCAGTGCTGCATTGGCTTCCTTTCAAAGTCCTAGGTGGCTCAGCTGAACACACTCAGCTGCATGTGGTGACAGACTCAGCCTCATCTCCTTGGGAAACACACCCACCACTTGCCTCCTCCAAACTGCAGCATGCTTACCTCTGAGGCACCCACCCTGTGCAAAGCCACTGCTTCCTGTGGATGGAGAATCTAGCTCTGGAAGGAGTTAACCTTGCTAGCAATACTCATGGAAAGCCTAAATACTTTCAAGTGCTCTGTATTGCTTCACACAGCTGTGATACATTTAATTTTATTAGGAATCTGCTGTTTCCACATCCTCAGTGATGTGCAGTCCTAACAACTAATCAATATGCTCCACTAAATGTTTTTTAAAATGCCCAAAGCAAAGTGACAGTTCATTTATCAAAGGAATGTTGACCACATTGCAGCCTCCAAACACATTTACAATTCCTAACAAATACAGGGCTTGAAAGCCACACTGTTCATGTTCCTGAACAAGTTCAGCAGCCCCAACCTTTTATTGTCACCTATCCTTCTTGCAGGCTTTCATGCTAAATGCCAAAGGATCCAATTCACCAATAACAAATCTATAATTACATATGTTACATTCCTGACAATTGGCTTGGGTTTTGACATGAGAATGCTCTGCTGTCAAACAACCCCCACACTCCAGCCCCTTTGCAGTTCACAGAGTGATAGGTATTTGCTTTTAAAAGTGAGCCAGCTGGAAAGTAGAGTGATGGGGATTCAACTACTCAGGAAGATCTAATCATTGATTTTGAAGCACTTTTTATAAAGAGTACATCTATTGAATTTCTTCATCTTCTGTTCAAAACAGCACACAGAAGAGTAGGAAAGCAGCAGCATCATAACCTGCTATTCATACATCAGTGACAAAGTAACAAAGGATGCTAGATGAAGAAAATTACTGTTGACATTTCACTGAGTGCAAAGTCCAGATAAAATAACACTAGTAATGTTTGGGGGGGTTTGCTTTTTTGGTTTTGTTTTCCATTTTGCTGTGAATATCCTAATAAAACACCTCTGTGGTCTATTTGCAGGTAAATACTATATGTTGTACATATGCAACTGATGGATCTACAAGGTTAAGGCCATTTTCTTCAGTGAGCTATAGTTTCAGGAGCCCATCTTGTGCACTCAGGTTAATTAAGTTCAAAGTAACCCAAGAGCACTGTGTATCATCCACCCAGAAGCAGCAGGCAGCATCCCACTCAACTCTAAAAGTGCAACAAATAAATATATTCCAGAAATACTTATCTGATATAAATAGGGAAACAAACTTCTAACAACACATTTGTTCATGCACAGAGAGGCACTAACAAAGCATTGTCACAAGATAATCAGTTCAAGGAGCCTAAAGAGAATTCAGAGAGTACAGACATTTATTTAGCACCCACATTACCTTTAGATGGATTTTATTCTACAGCTGATGCATATGCAAGATGAACTTTGTTTTTGGCAAGTTATCCCACTGTGCAGTTTACTACCTGAGAAGAATGTGGTACTAGTGAAGGTCCCAGAAGAGCTACCAAAGCTGACCTCTGTGAGCTGTTTTCAAAGAGCACATTTCTGACTGAAAGACACAACACTGCCATCTGAAACTACTCCATGATTTCACCAAAACCATTACAGGAGATGAGAGCTGAGGCCAGAGTTTCAAGTTGCAGAATGGTTGTGCTTTAAGACGCTTGTCTCAAGAGGGGGTCAAGTCCTCTCCCACCTTGCTCATCCTGGCCACATGGAAAGGAAGAACTCCAACATCTAAATGCTTGCAAGGTAAAGGCCACAGACCAGGCAAGTTACTGATCTGCTGTGGAAATCCAGTTATGAGCAGAGACCTTCACTAGAAAATATGCTTGCATGAGTCAATCACTCACTTCTCCTGATCCTGCTGACTAAAGCAGGGTCTGGGTCCCCCCTGTCCCACCTCCACTTTATGGCAGTCCACCAACTGCCATAAAAGTCATCTTCATCTCTGTGATGATCTCCTACAAAACACCATACACATTGGAAAATCTCTAAGAGGAGGCTTTGGCAAGGTCTCAGTCAGCCTTGACTTGGACTGGGGACTCTTAAACAATCTCCTCAAAAAAGTAACCAACTCAACTCTGAGGCAGTAGTATACTTAGTAAACAGAAAAGCTTTTATTCATCTTGATTTTCCTGTCCTTTTGGAACTAGCTTCACCACATCACCTCATAGCTAACAGCTCTGTGAGCTTAGTGAGGACCTTGCATGGGAGACAAAACTCTGGCCCTAGTGGATACCTACACATTTAATGTTATATGGGACATGAAACAGCAAGAACAAGTCTCTGTAACACCCCTTTAAAGCACCTTTCAGCAATTTACAAACCTTGGGTTCCTTGAGGGACTCAATGGGCCCTAACCTGTGGAGAACTTCAATTCCTAGGCTATCAAATGAAAGAAGGACACTAGAACTACCTGCCTTCCTTTTGGCCAGCTCTCCTATTGCTTTTAGGCTAGGGGGTTTCTTATGACAGTCATTCTGGCAGAAAAGCACCTCTCCTTGTGGATCTTTGGATGCTGGAACACCCTCAGGTTTTGCTTGCTATGAGTTCTAAGTAGGGAAGAGCAATGTGAAGGTAAAATTATGGAAATACATTAGAGGCAATGACAGCTGCTGCAAACTGTGGTAGAAGCAAAAGAAAGAGAGGATTAATGGCAATTACAGTAAAAACTAGTCAGGCAATAAGAAGAGCAATAAAAACACCCTTCCCCCAACAATTAGGAGTTTCTTCCCTTCTCACTAAACAGATGTCCACAAAGCAGCCATTTCACCTCTAAGCATTTGAATCAATCAGTCTCCCATTACTAATCACTCATGGATATTAGTCAGCAGAAAGTCTATGCACAGGAGGAATTATGCAAGCCTGAAGTCATTTACTGCTAGTAGCTCCTCTAGTTAGAAGTTGTGCTACTCATCTTCATCACTTATCTCTAGCTTTCCTTCTGCCATAAGCTTGGACTATCAATCAAAAAGGCAAAACCATTAATGTGTTTTATGTATTATGTGTCCAATCATTCCTTTCACTATGTTGAAGATGCAGTTGAAAAGTTAAAATGATGTATTTTCAACTCAGTATGTTGAGTTCTATTAATGTAATCTGTTGGAGAGGCAGTTCCACAGAAATTCCATGTATTCACTTACTGAAAAATTCCCTATTTTCTCCTCTTTAACATCTGTGTAATGCTTTGCTGTTCTGTGGTTAAAATCTGTTGTGTTTCACTGAAGTCTCTGTCTACAGCTACACCTCCTCCTAGGCTGTGGCAGCTCCTCAGAACAGGTATTTGAGCTTATAACCACCTCTGAATATTTAAGTGAGCCACACTTCAGGGAGGTGAAATATTAATTGGTAAGGTGTAAAAAGCAATAGAAAGAAAAAGGACAAATTAAGTCAACAACAATTAAGTCAGAATATAATTACAGTAGTAACTAGAACAGTTTTCCATTAGGAATGGATCACTTAAATATGAACAGAACAATAATAAAAGACTCTACTGTGGGGACACCTCTTATTTACCAGCCTGTGCTCTGAGAATAAAGTTGATAACATCACCAGATTTTTTTTCCTCCATCTATAATTCCAGTTATGTTATTGTATTTTCATGTTTTATTTGAAGAATGCTTTCATGACATTACCAATCTCCCTTTCAGCTTAAATTCCAGTACTACAGCTCTGCAAATTAGAAAGGATGTGGAGGTTTTGTGGTTTGGTTTTTTTTTTACCTTTAGTTTATCCTTGAGACTGTCCCCCCAAGAAAGAACTAAACTAAAAGCTAGGTTAAGTTATTAGATCATCCATTACACAGTTCCTAATTCATTTACTGGAAAACTTGTATACTTTTTAGTTTTAATGAGGTATTTCTAAGGCAACAACAAAGGATGATACTGATCCAAAGGATTAAGAGAAGGCTACCCTGAATAACTGACACCTGCTATTTTCACCCCTAAAAAAAATAGCATATTGCACTAACATCAACTTAAGTCTTCTGAGTGAAATCAATTAAAGATCCTGTTTTCACTATCAGTATGTAGAGACCTTCAGTATTCTCAAGCAAAGCAAGGAAAAGTCATTTAAATTCAGTTATTTTCACATAATCTTTGAACCTTAGATTTACTATTTTCAGGATCAGAGTAACTAGAAACTCTGCTTTTCAATATAACTTATTTAGGAAGAGGAGAAAAAGCAGAGCATTACCAGAACAAAACTAACCAGAAAAGCTGCAAGAACACTGCTCTGAGAACCAATCTCATTTTCAGTGACTTCTGGAATACAGACAGACAGGAGAAAGATACCTGCCTCAAGATTGGCAGCAACCATCTTTTTGTGGAGTACCTGAAGTCTGGCCAAGTCCCCACTATATACCTGATCCCCTTGAGATGGCCAGGTCTGCAAGCTTCTCACTGGTGGTCAAGGGTAGGGGCTGAGCTGAGAAGGGCTGCTCCCTTTCACAGAGCACCAGCTCCTCACTGCCCTGATCCCCAGACACAGAAATCATGCTCCAGACTGCAACCAGCACTCTCTCCTGGCTTAGTCTTCACAATACCAGAGCTCACCAGTACAAATAAGAACACTGCCAAACTGCATAGCTAAAAATGGATCCATAGTGTTGTCATCCCATTTCATTTTTCAAACTAGACTGAATCAGCAGTAGTAAAGTGCCTTACTCCTTGAGGCTGCTAAAAATAAGCCTACCCTAAACCATAAAGCATTTGGCATAGTCTGTATTCTCACAACATGAAAAAGTAAACACTTTTGAAAGTCTAATTTAGAATTGTTTAAAGATAAATTATCAAGCTGTCCACATGCAAAAGGGAAGTAAAACTTTCTGTGTTCAGCCTGTATTTAGGGCTAAACTCCAGCAGGTCCTTTATCACCCAACAACTCTGCCCCAGCAGAGAAAGGGACTCAGACAAGCAGAGGAGAGTCACAGACTGAAATGAAAATGATATGAAACAATAAAGCTAATACCAATACAATGCATATAAAGTGCAGGTACATCACTTACTTTGAACTGGAGCAGTCCTCAGGAGCAGGAGAAAGAACACCATAAGCAGCAAGAACCTAAGCAAAAGGTTACCCTCTTCTTAGCAACCTTCCCCCTTTATATCTGAGCCTGAGCATGGTAACTCCTTTCTGGGAGCCACCTGGAGCTAACTCAGCTCAGCTGCCCTGGCTGATTCCAAACTGCTAACACCTGCAGCCCATGGCTGGCTTGGGAGTCTGCCCCAACAACACCAGGACAACAACCTCTAATTGCAACCACAGAGGAGCTGGGTTTAATTAAAGTAGATTCTTCATCTATAAAGATTTTGATTTCCCCCAAATTCATACTGAAGGTACTAGCAAGTTATGAAATATGAAAATCTGTTGAGAATAGGATTTATTCTGTAGGGTTACAGGGTTGGCTAATCATGGCTGATGCTCCACATATACTCCTAAGTTATGTACTTGGTTTTGACCATTACTCTACCCTGGTGAGGCTGCATCTGGAATATTGTGTCCAGTTCTGGGCCCCTCAGTTTAAGGAGGATAGGGAACTGCTGGAAAGAGGCCAGAACAGAGACACCAAGATGATGAAGGGGCTGGAACATCTTCCTGATGAGGAAAGACTGAGGGAGCTGGGTCTCTTTAGCTTGGAGAAGAGGACACTAAGGGGTGACCTCATCTAGGCTTTTAAATATGTGAAGGGTGTGTGTCAGCAGGATGGGGTCAGGCTCTTCTCAGTGAAGCCTGGTGACAGGACAAGGGGCAATGGTTGTAAGCTGCAGCATAGGAGGTTCCATGGGAATACAAGACAAAATGTTTTCCCAGTTGAGGTGGCAGAGCCCTGGCACAGACTGCCCAGAGAGGCTGGGGAGTCTCCTTCTCTGGAGGAATTCAAAACCCATCTGGATGTGTTTCTGTGTGACCTGGTCTAGGGAATCCTTCTGTGGCAGGGGGGTTGGACTAGATGATCTTTTGAGGTCCCTTCCAGCTCCTAACATTCTGTGATTCTGTGATATGCTATCTCCTATTATTTAATATCTGTCTGAATACTACAATCAGACAAATAAGTCTGCTGTTGGCAAACACCTCCTGGGCAAGCCAAAGCTATGGATTTCTCCTTTTTAATTAACTGCTGTTTGAAAAACCTCAGCACTTTTTGTTTTGTATTGAAATAAACAATTATTCTGCACATCTCAGCATTAGTTATGCATTGATTTCCAATTCTCAGCTCCAAAGCCTGGTGGGTTGACCTGGACAGCCCCTAAGCACCCACACAGCCACTAACTTACCCTCATGTGATGAACCAGGTGAGAACTGGAAGAGGAAAAGTGAGAGATCACACAGGTTGAGTTAGCAGAGGGGAGGGAAGGGGAAGGGTGCAAAGGCAACCACTGCTGATCCCCTCTCAAACATACTGATAGCCAGCCACTCTCCAAGCAACTGCCAACTTGGAAGTCAAAACCTACTCTTTCTTCCTCTATCTCCAGTTTTTATGCATGACATCACATGGTATGGTATGGAAAATGCCTTTGGTCATTTCAGGTGTACATTTCAATTACACTGATGAGCTGTAAAGTGTGAAGCTAACCTTGTAAAATCTAATTTTTTAAAACATTTCTCTTATTTCTGTTCATTTTTTTTTTTGCCTCCCACATTCAACCAACCAAATACTAACTGCTCACAAAACCCTAGATCAGCTGCTGTAGGAGACTGGCAGGTTGGGCAGTTAGTAGCCTTGTCTAAGGTTGCTGTGGAAGGTGCCAGCCAAGACAATGATTCTATTCCATGCAGCATATGCCCAGCAGGCAGTAGACTATCAATTTAATTTATCTGGACAGTAAAAATCATCTCCAGGCACTACTGTTTTGCATGAGACCTGAAGTGGTCAGACCTGGATGAGGAACTCACCATTGTAGATTAGGCCATATTTCTACAAGGGGCATATGGCAGTGTGAAGCTCTCTGCTGACCAAAGCAAATGCAGGTCTAGTGTACCACAGAAGTCCTAGGGTGTTTTCTATGAACCTTTAAAGCACTTATCTCTAAAAGGCTATTGAATGAAAACCACAGCAGCTTTTTTTTTCCCTCACAGTCCAAAACACATCCAGACCCTCAAAGCCAATTTGTTCCTTTTACGACCTACAACTTTGCACTGCATTTCCAAACCAGAGCAAATCCCACTCAAATGAATCAAACCCTGAAAACAGCATGTGTGGCAAATTTACTTTTCATTATTCTACTGATTTCAAGGAATTTCCATCAGCCATGACTTTATTCAGTACTCTGAAGTACTGCATAAAGCTATTCAATCACTGTTAATTTTGGCCATGTTTATTATTCTGCACCACCTCCATATTTGCTAGACTCCTTCCACAGCACTCTTATCTTTACTTCCTTCAACCTAGCTAATATTAGCATATTCATTTCCATTAAACCAACTCCAATTTGAGAATAAAGTAATTAGCCTGAACAATGACCTCTCCAGTATATTTTGTTGGCTGCCATAAGCCTTTTACCTACCACATACACAGAATGATTTGGATTCTCCATCATCTCCTAAATATTGCACTATGTTACCCTCTTCCCAAGCAGCTTTCAAATAAGAACTCATCAGGTAAAGAACAAGCAACAGAGGAAGAAAGAAGAAATCAAAAAGATGAAAGAATGGACTTAGAAAGAAGGAAGGAAAAAAGGCAGAAAAAATACAAGGCTAAAAATGAATTAAACCCAATTGTTTTCTATAACATTGAAGCTATACACTTGGTATTTTTTTCCTGTACATTTTTTTCCTTACAAAGTCACCATTTCAAAACTCAACTACAACTGAAAATTTAAAGTGTATATTGTGCATATGTTAGACCATTCTGACCTCCTGAGATGCTTGTTTTGGGGAAGAGAGAACTCTGAGAAATATTCAAACAAGTTTTCCAACCAAATTACATGCCTAAAGGAAGCTTTCTGATCTGCTTGAAAATCTTCACCATAGTAAAACATAAGAGTAGAGCATAGTAGCAATGTAGCATTAGTATTCACATCTTCAGACCTTTGCCAAGGTATTTTTGTAGAAGAAATTGCACAGCAGAACAGAGCCCTATTCCTCCCAGAATGACAGTAATCTCAGTCATTGCCATTTCTTAAGTTCCCCTTTAAATAATAAAGAATCCCTTCAAGTGGATTGTTTAAAAGCCAGAGAGAGACAGAAAAGTTTGCTTGCTGTAACTCTCCTTCAGCTTCATCCAAGAATCTTATTTCTTGGTAACTACAATTTTGCCCAGATTTTTGGGGTAACTGGATTATCTTTCTTTTGCCCAGGTGTTACTGTACAATATGAAATCTGCATGTGTGTCTAAAGAAAAGTAAACTTGGGATCAGTTTGGATCTATTACCTATGCACCTCTCAATTAATACATATGTACATTCAGTTGCTCCACTATAACCATGAGCCAAGTGGATGTTTGGAGGAAGTCCTGTGGGTAAAACCTTAACTTTATCAGAAGAAAGTGGGAGGTGTCCCTGCCAGGCAGGGGGGTTGGAACTAGATGATCTTTAAGGTCCCTTCCAACTCTGACAATTCTATGATTCCAGGCCTTTGGCAGATTTTCAGTTACCACCTGTGATCCTTCTTTATTTTTGATGTGCTCACAAAGATTTGCTGGTGCCAGACATTTCTTGTGCTTGCACAGGACTGTGAACAACAGTGCTGGCCATCAGGCCATAAATCAAGGTGCAGTACCAAGCAGAGCAAAAGGCAAGAGGATTTTTTTGTTGTTGTTCAGTGAAATGAAGCTTCTCTCTGCTTTGCATAGTCAATGTTGATCTGCATCAGTCATTAAGTTGTGGCCAGCAATCCTCTTAATTCCTCAGACCTGCTCCATTCAAACACGTAATGCACAGAAATCTTTAACCAAACAAACCCCAAACCCCCAATCCAAAAATACCCCAGACTCTAATTTCTTCCAAATCCCTAACACTTGGGAGATATGATTAAGATATTTTTAGATCTGTGGGTGAAAATTTGGCATAGTGCTGCAGAGTATCATCACAGATGAATTATCCTACATGCCTGCTTGTAATTTCAGATTTTCTGGGAATGAAACTGGCTCAGTATCTCTTCCAAAAAGAAGAAAAAAGGAAAAAAAGAAAACACAGTCCATGCCACAGATGATTGAAAAGAAAAGCAGCTTTTACCTGTTACTCCTGTGTCATTCAAGAGTAACACCACTGTAAATACTATTAAGACTTTACAGAAGTGTATTTGAAATCAGAGTATGTTACAAATATCAGAGGTAGAGACACAATCAAACATCAGGGAGGAATGAGCAAAGGGGAAAGAGAAAAAAAAGGTAAAAGACTTTTGAGATGGACTAATGTTAGCAGAAAGCAGTTACTAGTTGTTAAAGTGGTGGGAGAAAAGATTCTGTTTAATAGTATAAGGTATCAAAATACAATTATTTTTGAGGAGACCTTTTCAACTTGGTACAATAGATTCATTAGAGCTATTCATCTAGACAAGTGCTTTCATAGACAGGAAACTTTAAAAGTAGCTTGATAGATATGAAATATGTCTTGAATTTCTGAGTTAGGAAGATCTACCCTAGCTGTATATCTGTTGTTTAAACAAAGCATCATCATTTCTGTTGTGGAAGTGCAGAGGATCTTAATAGGCTGCAGGTGACCATTAGTTGTGGAGCATATGTTTGCTTTTCAGAGTCCATATTGATCAGCAAAACACTGCAGCTCTCACTGCAGAGCAGTACTGGGGGCAGGCTTCCAAGAGAAACTAGTCTGATGGCTCTTTTCTAGGGGAACTGAGATAGCACCAAGTACTAACCACCTGCCACTGGCTGAAACTCAGAGTTTATAGCAGCTAACTTGGTAACTGATTCCAAACCTTTAGCTGTTGCTTCAGAAATGCTGGACTGTGTTTCCATCTTTCACACTTTGTTAGCAGCAATGCCTAGATTTCAAGTTTTCATTTCCACCAGGAGCTATGGTAAGCAGCCTTGGGTTGTTGTTTTTTAATCTGCAGATCCATTTTTCCAGAAAATATGGTTATTGATGTTTTTATTCCTATTAATCAATGAAATAGCTTTCCCACACCTTATTCCAAGAATTTAAGGAAGGGATCATGAATCACTTTTTGCTGGCAACACCAATTCCTTGAAACCAGACATTACTGTAAATTGACTTTTCAGTAATGAAATACTTTTACATTTACTTTTCAGTAAATTATGTCTACTTTACAGAAAAATCAGAGAGAGTTTTTTTCACCTTCTCACATTGAGCAAATCAGACATAACAAAATATTTCAAAAGACACACTGGAAAAGGATCTTGTGGAAGTAATTCTTTCCAAAAAGAACTGATCATTATCAGGAGGCCATTGCCTTCCACAGAAATACCTAGAGGCATACAGATTTCCACCAAGAATTCTGCAGGCACATGTGGCTTATGCCACAAGCACATACAGGCACAAGTTCAAGGGATAAGGCACTCTCCTCCCCAAGATTATAATGGCAATGACATTTTGCAAAACTGCTTTGAAAACAGGTTGTACTTTTAGCATATTCCCTTTAACCTTTAGTAAAACTCTGTCCTCAGACTCAGGCCACATTGGCTGCTCTAAACGACAATGTTTTCCCATTAGCATATTCATGCAGCCAGAGTATGAAACTATTGAAGGAGATTCATGGAAAGAACAAGGTTATGGCACTAAGAAAATGTGAAAAATGTATGTGGAAGTATTCACAAGGTGGAAAGGGGAAACTATTCCAGGCACTTTGAAATGTTTCAGAGACTATTCAGGAAAACATCTTAAGAGACTGATTTGATAAATAACATCAAGCATGCCAACATAAGAAGTGCAGCAAAACCCACAATCAAACACACTCTTAGAATAAGATATATTTTGGGCTGTTCATGTTGGTAATTGTACCATATCCATTCTCAAGTTCATGTGCATTCTGCTGTGTTCCAGAGGTTTATCTGATGAAGTCACTGTGAAAAACGTCTGACATAGGGGGTGGGATCTGAAAACAACACTAACAACAAAAAGTAGTTCTTACAAAGCAGTTCCATCCTCCCAAACTCCAAACATTAAGTGAATACTGTTTAAAGATGCTCCTGAGAAGCAGAAATGCTTTGCAATTACAAAATCTAATATAGAAGATACAGCTCAATACCCCAGGCTGGCAGCTGGGAGATCTCACATTAGAATTTAGGAAGGCCTAACTTTAACCTTCAGATAATCACAGCCTCCAGAAATGGAACAGTATCATCTCATTCATGAAAACAGGGGAGGCAATGCTGAAGTATCAGTTGAACACTTGCCTTCTTATAAGACAACACAGAGCAATGAGGAAAAGGCCAAGAGGAGTCCATAGCAGAGTAGGGAATGGAGCTCTGTCTTACCATCTTTTTGTTTCATGCACCAGAAAGTTCCATCTTCTTTTAATTGCCTATGTTTAGCCTGATTCTTCATACAGCTGTTTATGATATTGGAATTAGCTGCCCAGAGAGCTGGTGGAGTCACCATCCCTGGAGGTTTTTAAGAAGAGGATAGATGTGTTTCTTCAGGGGATGATTTAGGGATAAGAGTAGTGTAGGGCTATGGGTTGGACTAGATGATCCTGAGGCTCCTTTCCAACCCTAATGTTTCTGTGATTCTGTGATGCATTCATTGCAGGAATGGGAACAAGAAAAGAAACACTGGATATTTTTACTGCATATTTGAGTAAGAAAAAAATATTCAAAGCAATGTGAATGCATTCAGGATGGAAACATAGAAACATCATCAGGCTTAGAAAGGGCCATCAAGATCATCTCTAGTCCAAGCGATAACCCTACACTACTGCTGTCCCTAAAGCACCCTCAAAGTGCCACATCTACCTGTTCTTTGAAAACCTCCAGGGATGGTGACTCCACCACCTCCCTGGGCAGCCTATTCCAATATCTCACCATTCTTTTGGTGAAGAAATTTTTCCTAATATCTAATCTAACCCTGCCTTGGCACAACTTGAGCCCATTCCCTCTAGTCCTACTGCTAGTCACAAGGGAGAAAAGGCCAACACTTGCCTCTCTACAACCTTCTTTCAGGTAACTGAAGAGAGTGATAAGGTCTTCCCTCAGCCTCCTCTTCTCCAGGCTAAACAACCCCAGCTCCCTAAGCCTCTCCTCATAAGGCCTGTTCTCCAGACCCCTGATCAGCCTAGTTACCCTTCTCTGCACCTTCTCCTGCACCTCAATGTCCTTCCTATAGGATATGGGTGGAAAGAGAAATCCTTGCCCAGACAGGCAATGATATACCATGTAGATCCATTCTGTCTGAGAAATTAAGAAACCAATCTGTTTTGGTCATTCAGCAAGAAAGATGACCCTTCCCCAGAAAAACCTGCTTCAGGAAGATGCAATGTCTGGGACTGTTTCTGTGAAAACAAGAACCATGAACCATTTTAAACACTATTTATACACCAGGATGCAGTACAGTGGAGTAATCATTGCCTTCCTCTATCTTTAGTTTAAGAAATAAAGATAGTGACTCTTTCCCCTTAATACACAGAGCATGTTTACAGAGAGAGTGACTCTGAGGAGAAAAATGGTCTGGAACATTCTGCTATAACTGCAAAGTTAGAACTCAGATGCACAACTTTCCCCCAAAAAGGCACAGCAAAGACACTAGGGCTCACAGCACTGCAGTTACTCTTCCCACAGAGGATTTCTAGTGCTCACAAAGCTCTTATCAGCTACTATTATTTCTAACAAACACCAAAGCACCATGTAGGCTTTTTCACTTAGTGATACTGGATTAAGACTAATTCCTACACAACAGCAAAGAAAACTTGGAAATACTGCAAAAAATAGTTCACTGGCTAAAAAAGTGATGAAAGAGACCAAGAGACTTGGTGATCACAGCACCAAACACCCTCTAAGGAACTGCTAAGAGACCAGCAAAGGTGCAGAGTGGAACAAAGCCATGAGAGAAGGGAGGATCAATAATGGACTGGGAAAAATGACCCTTTAACTAATCATTTACCTACCTAACATCTATCTAGGACTGGTACATATTTTATGGGAAACATTTAACCTGTGAGCTAATGTCTGCTTCAGTTCTATAGCAACATGATAATGACTAAGGAAAAAAAAAGAGATCTCCAAAAGCTGTTGGATTTCCTCTTCTAGGATGTGAGCATGTAAACCAGAGCGAAGCAAGGACATAGTTCCTGATATCCTTGTGCTCAAAACATCTCCAGAAGTTGAAATCAGTTTTTCTAGAACACTGATAGAGAAGAAGGAAGAAATCAATGAATTTCTTAAGGCTGGACAAGACCCAGGAGAGCTGTTGGGCATGTTTTCTGGGAGAACATTGAGAACTGAATGCTGAGGCTTGAGCAAGTTTTGGAGCAGCTTCCATTCATCACTGTAAGAATGCAGAAATCCCATTCCTCTCTCAGACTCTTCTTGAAGTTGTGACAATTACCTACCCACTGAGGAGATCTGTGTTCTGGAGTTATATCTGAAAGGAGCATTCTAGATCAGTTAATGTCTAGCAATGTGAAAGTTTAGATAGGAAGTTCTGCCTTGGATGGCCACTTAGGAAACCCATATTGCAATTCTTAACTTTGTTCTTACCTAAATCTACCCACAGGTCTTATTTACTTACTTACTTATCCACTTGCTTCATTGTAACTAATGCAATCAAACAGCTAATTAAGTTCCCCATAAAGTCCTGAATTCATGAAGCTGCTGTCCTATTTCCTCCAAAGACAAATAGGCATGAAATAGTCATTCATATACTGAAGTAACTCTGCTTTATCTTTTCATATTCTGCCTGCAGGCACAGGGAATACGAATACAAATTGAAACACAACACCAACAGATCTTGTTCTCTTCTCTGTAGCTATGCTTTTAGTTCCCACACTGATTATTTGTCCCAGCTCCTACAGCTCTGGGAAATGAGAGACTCTCAGACGCTGTGAACACAGCAGCCGTCCTCCCCTCAGGGTCTCACTCCCAGGGTGAAGGGAAGGATGGCAGAAGCAGCATGCTGTTCTCTCCCTGTTTCAGAGGCAGAGATCAGGGGCCCATGGAGAATTCCATACCAAGGAAGCCACAAGCAGGAGTTATTTGGAAGTCTAATGAGTACAGTGGATGAAGAGATACCATTTTATTGACTAACATTCTACATTCTAGTACTATATTGTATCACTGTCCTCTACATTGCTTTGTTTCTTACAGCAAAGAAGGGAAGCTTCTTCCTATAAATCTAAGGGATTCTATATCTTGTCTTGTTAACCAGTGGGTACAGAAGAACTTTCTTCTATCTCAAAGTTCCTTTTGGAGGGAAATGTCCTATCAGGTCCCATACCAACTGTAAACTGTACCCAGAAACCAGCTAGCTTTCTGCATGTCCTCGATACTAAACATATCATCATCTTCTCAAAATGGAAGTTTCCAAGGAAACAAGAAGAAAAGAAGATAGGAGAAGTGTGAAAGAGCAAAACAAATCCAAAAGCCTGGTGCTACATAGACAGGGACCCTGTTATTAAGTTGCTACTATGATCCATGGGCTCAGCATTTCATTCTTTCATTAAACATAGCAGCTACCTGGATTGCCAAGATCAAGCCTTCAGCACACTAATAACTGCATATTCACAAAGGAATTCCTGTTCCCCAAAACATATTAGCTAAATAGACAACAGAGACAATAAGAAGACTCAGCCTTATGCTGACCAAAGAGACAAAATAAATAAAGTCATCACAGAAACCTTACCAGAGTGAGGAACTGAACACACATCTCCTCATCATGGAGTTAATTGACATGAAGACTATGAGACAACTGCATCCACTGCAGGTTCCCAGCTTGAAAATGTACAAATGTACAGTGTACCTATAGTTTTACTGTTTATTGTGATAACAGGGTGTATTTTCTGCACAGGTGTCTGGTCCTGCACTTCCTTAAGAGAGTCACCAAGCTCTCTTGACTAATTTTGGTTACCTGATCATCTTCTGTTCAGGCTTTGAAACAGACCCCTAAGTCGGAACATAATTTAAAACTCATTGGGCTGCAAGTTCCAAAGAAACAAAAAATAACAATCAAAAGAGTAAAGAAGGAAAACTGCATTTCCACAGAGGCTTTACTTGCTACTACACAAGGACTGTTCATCCAGCTCTGAGCAGAAAATTAGACCAGATGACCTTTTGCAGTCCCTTTGAACCTGAATCATCCTATACTCTCAGGAGAGACCTGTTTTCCAAAGTCACTTGTGACTTCATTTGCATGAAACACCTGACTATTGGCTTCCCTCAGACTAAGAGGAAAGGCATTGGCACTGTGACCTGCAAAGTCTCTTCCAATCCCTATTGCTGGCCATGATTTTAATTTGTTCTCTGGAAGTGTTATTTTGCTGGGATAAAAGACCATGAGGACAGGCTGAGAGAGTTGGGGTTATTCAGTCTGGAGAAGAGAAGGCTCTGAGGAGACCTTATGGTGGTCTTCCAGTATCTGAAGGGGGCCTACAAGAAAGCTAGTGAGAGACTTTTTAGGATTACTATGGGGAATGGATACAAACTAGAGGAGGGCAGATTTAGATGGGACATTAGGAGAAAGTTCTTCACTGTTAGGGTGGTTAGACAGTGGAACAGGTTGCCCAGAGAGGTTGTGGAAGCCCCATCCATCCCTGGAAGTATTCAAGGTCAGGCTTGATGGGGCTCTGGCCAACCTGATCTAGTGGAAGGTGTCCCTGCCCAGGAAGGGGGATTGGAACTGGATGATCTTTGAGGTCCCTTCCAACTCTGATGATTCTATGATTAAGAAAAAAAAAAGACATGGACCTGAGAAACAAAGAAACAAAGACTCAAAGTCTAAAACTCCTAACAGAAGACTGAGACTTCTGAGTTGTGCAGACTGCTTTTCATGTGTCCCTCTCAAAGCACATGACAATGAGAATTCTTTGACAACTGTGCCTGCAGCCAAACAACACCCACAACAAAACAGCTTTAATAATGTGAAGGCATTCCCCAAACATAGCATTTGGATGCATTTACACTGCATAAACCTCCTCTATTTAAGCTATTATTAGAAGCAGAACTTAGATTAGTGCAACTGTTACACCTTTACCTTGTCAGGAAATGTAGCCCCAAAAGCTATACTTCACTGATGGTTAGTTAATGACTTGCCATTAACAGATCAGTAAACAGCTTTGATCCTGATTTGTTTAAATATGTTAACTGAGCAATTTCTCCTAGAGAAGAAATCATGTTGTAAAGTGACAGGACCCCCAAGAGGCAAAAAAGTGGGAAAGCTGAGTTGCTGCATTGTCTTCTCCACTTTCTCTGCTTTCTTTGATATACAACTTAAACCACCAGGATTAGTCTATTCTAAGTGGTTCCTTCAACATCTGAAAGGTATATTGGAAAAGTTCTGACTGACAAAAAGCACCTGTGGGCATGACCACAAATGCACAGAAAGGTTTGAAACAGTTCCTTTGCCTAAAAGCCCCAGACTGAAGCCAAGAACACATACTGTAGACAGAAAATGTATTGGCCTCTTCCCTCCTAGGATACAAATCACTGCTTTGCTGTGTACAAACCATTCCAGGTGTTATGCAAACACTGCAGTGTGATTTTTTTTGTCAGTGTCTAGGTTACAATTATCTGCCTTTCTTGTTTCTTTCTCTTACTTGAAGGGGGAAAAACCCCCCACATCTCATAGAATATCTCCAGAAACTCACTTTCCAGACCCAAAAACTGGCTTATGAAGAGTTTCTAAGAGAATGGATCTTTCCATATAAAAGATGATAACATGCAAGTATCTGGAATTGATTATTCCTCACAGAAATTTTCAATAAGGTACTATTTTCTGTGCTGCTTAATTGCTCTTTTAAACCTAGAGGCTAGGGCAAACATGTGCCATTACAGTACAACATTTATGTTATTATACTATAAATATACAGTAGCAAGTACAATTTGGTCCTGAAATAATAGCCTTACACATTTAAAGAAGGAGAATCTTACACTCTATGTAAACTATGAGTTTTCCATGCACATTAGCTCTGACCCCAAGCAAATTCACCTTCCCCAAGGCAGATCCATCTACTACTTTCCTGAAGCATATGCAAGGAGGGAGCTTGTACTCATCAGCAGAATCCAACCACAATACTTCTAGTTATGAACATGATTCAGGATCCTACACATTAAGGCCCAAGAAAGAAGAAATCATTTTCCACTTTGCAGTCTTTGTGCTATGCTAAATTAAGCAAAATAATAGCAAAAGAGCCAAACCATGCATCAGAAATAGTTCAAAAGCAGCAGGGAGGAGGGAGAGGAGTAACAAGCATTAGAGTATCTATTAAGTAACAGAATGCTTATGGAAGTAGGGGTAAGATGCACATGCATGCCAACTGAATCTTTATCTCTAGCACCATAAGAAAATAAACCAAAATAAATTCAGGAAGGGAAGCAGCTCAAAGTCTAACACTGTAAGCATCCAGCCATTAGGTTCATCTGAAATACATTTTAATTGCTCTATCACAATAAACTCATTTTGCAGTCACAGAAATGTGTTCCATATTTCTACTTGAAACCCAGCCTTCATTCAGCACCGTTACAGACTTATTTAACATTGGATGCTACCATCCACAATTAGAGCATACATAAAGTACTAGGTGTATATTGTAAGAGTTTCTAAACCACAATTCCCTCTTCATGTGCTGTTTTATGGATTCTGGGACAATCAACACTTTTGTCTGGAGGCACATACAGCAAGCAGCAGTAGACTTCTTTTCCAGTAAACCTAGGAGAAGCCTCTAACAAATCTACTTGTAGGTGATAGCACAGCATATTTCTCAACACAACCACATTACTGACCATGCCAATCTCTACAGTGTTTAAGGCATTTGATTACCCACAAATACTCTGTGCTCAGGAAACTGACTCAAAGATCCTTGTGGGAAAGCTCAAACCCTCCTTCAGCCAGTGCCCTTGCTGACTGTAGTATATGAAAACTGACAACTAGAAAAGCAGGGCAAAGCTGAAAGTAATTTCTCAATGCCTCTAATGATTAAACTTTCAAAGTTACCCTGTTTACCAAAAACTTGCTTTAAGGAGCAATAAATCTGAGAGCAGACCACAGGATATGTGAGTAGACCACACAGATCTGGGGTGCAACAAAAATTCCTTGTTGTGGTAAGCAAACAGGCAACATTTTGTAAGGAAACAACTTCTTCTCTATTTTCAATTATTTACCTCTTTGTCAACTTCAGTGAAGGAGAACAGAGAAGGAGGTTCACTGAAGGGACTGCTCTAACAACACCTGTTGAACTGTTCAGATAATGTTCTTTAACGCTGTCTTTTACTGTTACCCCACTCTCAGCCTACCTGGCGTATTCAGCAGTCGGGACATCTTGCAAACATAGGAGATGAACTGCTCACAGTATTCAGCACTACTGGTAATGGCAGAAATCTGGTCCATAGTTGCACTGTAGTTGAGTTGCAGCACAGATAACTTCTCCAGGCTGCTGCCTCCCACAGAAGTCTGCATTTGGAGATCGTGGTACACGGTCGTCCACACTTTATCCTCTGAAAGACAGAGGAAAAAGACAAGAGTTGGTAAAAGACAGACAGTGAAACTGAATTAAAATAAATCTAGGCCTTTGGCAAAAGAGAAAAATGTTCTTCAAGGTGTTTTTTGAGAGGGTAGTGGGGAAGATGGATATTGCACGTGGGAAGTCATCACATGAGCACAGTTCCGACAGTTACAAACCAACGAAAGGAACCAACCCTGATTGCTTTTGTTGTTTTGACAACCAGTATAGAGTGAGGAGATTTCCTTGAGCAACTGATGCTAATAGTGACATATGGAGTAACTAGGATTAGCTTGGATCAACAGTTAATTAGAAGGAGACAAGGCTGATGGCACCAAAGAGCAAGGTTTCTGTGCAAGGCAAATCCACTGAACTTGCTGTGGACTGGAAGGCAGCACTGCTCTGCAGTACTGTAACAACAGGGATGCACCAGCCTCTTCTGTGACTCCATCATCTGGTGACTAATACCAGAAACACTGCATTTTATCAAGGTTTCCACATTTTGACCCAACCTGTGTTCCTAGGGCAAATCAAAATTACTGCTTATTGAGACCTGAATATTGGACAGTAGCAGCACCAAATGATCTCATTGACTGTGGGTATGGTTATATCAAGGTATGAAATGACAGAAGGAGGAGAGAATGGGAAGACCAAAGCTTTTGTTTAGTTGGGAGAGGACAAAAGGAAGGGGGAAGGACAACCTCATTTTGATGATAAGAAATACAGCAGCACTGACTGAATCTCAACACTTCCCATAGCCCAGTGCACATGCAAGTAGCAGCCAGCCTACAACAGACTGTATGCATTCTGCTGCTTTAAACTACTGCACAGCGAGTCACTAGGACTGTCACTGTCTGCCATTTGTCAGTAGTTACCAGAGGAAATTTAAGCTGAGATTTCATGATAATGAAACAACAGACTCCACACTCCTCTTGTTGGAAGTTGGAAGGTAGTTTAGGAAGAAAAGAAAAGGTACAGAAATTTTCCTGGTATAGACCAACCTTTACTTTTTCTTAGAGGGATATTCTGCAGAACCAAAGTGAAAAAATATTATCTGATGAAAGACATAGGGTTTCAGAACTAAAACAATTCAGTCAATATTAATATTCCTGCAAGAATACAAATTTATGACTTAGGTGTGAAGAACTTAAATTCAAGGTGACTAGCTAACAGCATAAAAAACCCCTCCTCTCTCACAGCTGGTATTTACTGCTCACATTGTCCATCTCAAATAGTCAAGGGCTGAAACAGGTCAATCCTACTCTGTAAATAAAACCAGAAAATTGTCTTTTTCCTCTAGATCATCCTTTAGCATATTACCACAAACCTTCCCAGAAGTGCATCAGGTTTTGGCAGCAATATTTATCATGTGTAGTTCTCTCACATTTTAACTTGTTTTCTGATTTGTTTTCTATTTTCTTTCTGCTATTTCTGCTACTGAGACTCAAGTCCAAGATATGTGTCTTGGACTAGGAAATACAGAACTTTAAAAAAGTCTGTAGGAATCTATTCTGGTGAATTCTTGAACTGGCTTGCACAAAAGCCCTCTTTCCCAGATGAGCCAGCCCAAGCCTTTGCCCCTGATGGTTCAGCTGCTCCTGCAGAAGAACACCACTGACCACAGTCATCCTTCCCGGGATGCAGAGACAAACCCAGGCAATGCTGCTAACTTTGTTGTATTTATCACAAGAACAGCCTCTCTAGGGAGATCATTTGGCAGTTCCAGAGGGTACTAATTCACCTGACAGATGTGCCTTACAGCAATAAACCCCATAAAATGTAGTATATAGCAGTATGTTTTCAATTCACCTATATAAATCTCGTACCTGTTAATGCAAATCTCTGAGTCTTTCCAAACCTTGTGGCCCAGTATTGCACTTCAATACCTGAACCAGGTGAAAAGACTTTGATAAACTGAGGCACACTCCAAAGAGCTTCAGTACTTCCTCACCATGTTGAACAGCAATGTGCTTACACACACTGATGAGTCTTGGGTGTGGCCCAGAGTAAAGTTACCTTTCCATGCTACGATTATTCTTATCTCCAGGACTTGGCACTCCACCTTATTTTCCAGTCTTAATTGTCACTGCATAGTGTCAAGCTATTTCAAATGATGCAGTGTCATGAGGCCCCATGTGCTTGTAACTGATATGGTGCAAGTCCTTCTAATCAGCTGTTTGGAGATAAGGTAAGCAGAGCAGACGGCTCCTCCGCAGGGAGCACGCATCACTAGCCAACAGAGATGAAATTCAGCAGGTGATGCAAGATGCTGATTATTTTCATATCCATATCTTTATCCACAGCTCTGCATCAAACAATACCATCCTTGCACAAAGGAAACAACAACAAAAAACCATCAAAAAGGGAAAGGAAGAAAGGAATGTCTGTGTTGTCTTAACTCCACTACCGAGGAAAAACTTACAATAGTCACTTGTCAAGTTATCCAGAGAATGCAGCAGAGTTTTTTCTGAGAGCCTGGGATTGAAGTTTACTGCAGATTCATTTTCAAGGAAGGATTGACATAGTTTACACATCCCCTGACAGCAACCTCTCATTTCTGTCAGAAAAAAGCATCCATGGAAGAGCTCTAATATATTAGTAGGGCATGTACTAGGTCAGTTAGACCCTCATCTTGGATTTCTGAGCCAGCAAAGACTCCTAGATCAGCTATCAGGAAGCCACAGGAATGTCATTAGCACTAGGAGCTGCATTAGGCATTCTGTCTGTGAAGCTTGTTCCTTTTAGATACTGGATTCTAGCCTGTGCACCCCTAGATTCAGGCTTTACACTGTATGAAAGAAGACAGAACATACTCAAGGATGGATCTAGGTTGCCTTTATGTCAGTCCAATGTACCTTCTGAACCACTCCAGGATCCTTCTGCTGACGTATAACTACTACTAATAGATAAAAGCTTGTTGCACCTTGTATATATAAATACACATAAATGTGCAAAAAGTCAACAACCATTTCTAGAAAAGCATCTTAACCTCTTCCTGCTGTGTAGAAGATGATGGGGGATTGATTAGGATATACCTGGCCAGTTACTGGGAAACAATCTAGTTCCCATTTCACCTGCAGTTAACTTGTTGATAGAGTGGCTCAGAAGAGGAGACTAAGGGGTGACCTCATTTATCCTTTTAACTATGTGAAGGGTGTGTGTCAGGAGGATGGGGTCAGGCTCCTCTCAGTGAAGCCCAGTGACAGGACAAGGGGCAATGGTTGTAAGCTGAAGCATAGGAGGTTCTGTGTGAATACACATAGAAATATTTTCCCAGTTGAGGTGCCAGAGCCCTGGCACAGACTGCCCAGAGAGGCTGTGGAGTCTTCTTCTATGGAGGTATTCAAACCCCATCTGGACATGCTTCTGTGTGAGCTGGTCTAGGGAATCCTTCTGTGGCAGGGGGGTTGGACTAGATGATCTTTTGAGGTCCCTTCCAACTCCTAACGTCCTGTGATTCTGTGAAATGATGGAAGAGCACTTGATTACAGCAAGGAAAAAATTACTGGTTTACAGATGCAAGCCTGAAACCAGTTCTGTCAGCCTCATAATGCATATAGGAGAAAGGGACACACAGAAGATAACAATTGCTTGAGGTTCAGCAAGGTGGCCTGTCTAAAATCTGGAAGCTGAAAGACCTGTGCCCACAGATCACACACAGAGAGAGTGGTTCCTGTACAGGAAGAAAGCTCCTTGTCTGGGTGGGGTACTCAACACTCTTCACACAGTTTTCTGATTTAAGTAAAAAGCCCTGCCATGAGGAACAGACTAAGACAGTCTGGAATGACAGGGTCTGCTCTTGGCTGGAAAAACACATTGACAGACTAAAATGGACACAGCCAAAAAATCATTTCCTTTCCCCACTGAGAGCAGACTGCTGCATCTCATACTGTTATGCTACTGGCTCTGGCCTTAAAACATCTGGAAAGGCTTAAAGGAGAAAGTTACCAGGCAGGAATCTCAACCTTACATATTCCATGCTGATTACAAACTGCTTTTTCTCTTCTTAGTCTTAAATATTACTTAAAGGTGATAATATGTCCCATGGAAATCAGCTAGACACTTACTGCTTGAAAATAATGCTAACCTCTTCATTGTTGGTTCCAGTTTCCCACAAACTGCTTGTTAGTTGAAACCATTTTTCAGAAAGGTTGTCTCAGTAACCTGCTTGCAGGCAACTTCCCTTACAGAAAAGGTAACACAGATGATTCCCACTCTCTCAAATACCTGTAACATCACCATTTATGGAATTATACCCATGTAGGTGAGAACAGAATGTGGTAGTCACTGTTCATATATCAAAATCTGCAAGAAAAGACACAGCTCATTTCCTGTCAGTAGTACACAGCAATCTCATTTAAGGTATAAGGAAGTGAAAAATCTGTCCCAGTTGGCTGTAATTAGATATATATGCCTGGCAATTGCAGTCATCACAATATTAGTAGTAGTACTCCCCTAATACACCAGCAATTATTTTAAGAAAGCATGGCATATGGCTATTTCTAACCACAAGTGTTCAGAGGCAAGGTGTTGGTCAGAGCTGTGTATATGCCTTCTCTACAGCCAAACACAGCTACAAAGAGAAGACATCACTTAATTACAATGCTGTTAAGCAACATCATCTATAAAATACTCCATGTGTTTATGACTTTTGTTATTCCAAATAAAAACCATAGTAAAATTAATTAGTGGTGAGAATAGTCATTAAGAATTAAAGGGCAATTACAGTATTCTCATAATAGTTCTTTAAACAGGAAGTTAAAACCTAATCTTTAAAGGAACTCCAAGTATGTTTTAAATGACAAAACCACAATAATGTTACAGAAATGGGTGTAAGAAAAATTTGAAGTAAAGGAGAGGAGAAAAAAAGGGTTTTTTTGCAATATTCCATGAGACAGTTGCCATTTCCTCAGGGATCTAATTATGTACTTCTGCACCTTAGCCCACTGTGTAGCATTTAATTCGAGGCTGCTCAAAATACTCTAGTCCCACGAGTAGTCCAGTCAGTCAGTGTAAGTGCTGGGCTTGGCCTTGAATTTGAAACTCACAGAGAGCCACAGAACTCTGGGAAAAGATATAGCACTTGACTAAAAAAGTACATGGTAGAAATCTTCATGTTTATGTGCAGCTCATGTTTATGGTCAAGCTTGTATCATTAGTTCATAAAACCCAAGCAAATTCTCATCTGTCATGTAGTTTAGGGAGCCAGGTCAGATAACAAGAGAGTTTCTTCTGATATCACAATAACACTGAGAAGACAAGAATCTGCTGAAGATCTGGTGACATGACTGAAAAAAGGATTATACAATCACTGTTAGGTAAAGCATCATTGCTAATTGGATTAACTGAACTCTGGTCTTGCCCAAAGTTAATCCTGTGCACAGATTTCAATTAAATTCAGATACTGGAAGTTGGAGCAGTCTGTTATTCCATTATTTATTTATTCTCAGAAAGACTGATTTTTAAACAGGTCACTTACAAATAACCCAAACATTTCTTAGCCTTATTGTAAGAAATATTGGCCATATTGTAAGACAAGGTGACTTTTGCCAGCATTGGAGGAGACTAGGTACTTCTCATACACCTGGAAGCAAAAGAGCTCCTAAATGCATTCACTAGGCTGGTACTAGCTTTCCACTGGAGGACAGGGGTGCCATCACTCATGAATGCATCAGGAAGATAAGTAAGATATGGCTCTCCCAGAAGATCACTTCTTCATTCAAATGCATTTCATCTTAGTTCTTCTTTAATGTTAGTGTTGCAGTTGTACAGGAAAACAGATATCAAAATGTGGTGCTTTCATTATTTTGGTTTTAACAGTGAAGGAGGAGCTTAATTTTCTTTGAATATAATGCAGAAAACCAGTGACCATCAATTCTTAATAGAACAATCTATGTAGATCCAAACTGATAAAATGTTTGATACAATTCTAGAGAAAATAAGATTCCTGTAATCTGAACTATCCATTACTCTTTGGTGAAGCACCTCCCCTCCCCCAGATCTGTATTACAGCAAAATTAAGTTCATGAATGTAAGAACTACATTATTTTTTTCCAAAAGAGGGAAATGAGCACCTGCTTCCTCAGAAGGAAATCAAAGTGACATAGCTGACTTTCCTGAAAACATCTTTCAACTGCAGTTGCCTTCTTTACACTTTCACCCATTCACTACTTGTTTTTCCCCTAATACAAAGTGAAATGGTTGACTAAGAAATTAATTAAAAATTATTAGTCATGATTTGCTAATAGAAAGTTAAATGAATTTTGAAATATCCTCCATCATCACCTATTGAAATAATCACATCCAATATTCACACTGTGGTTTCTCCCACTTCATACTCAACACATTCTGTGACTGTGGTGACAGTGTTTAACACTCTGGCACAGACTCATTTCCAAATGCTCAGTTTCTCCTGTTATTTGAAGCTTCTTCATCCATTTGCTTGCTGCCAACTCAAGCAAGAACACTTGCTTCTGAGAAGCAGATCCAGTAACTTTTGGTAATGAGAATGAACTGGAAACAGGTTTGGAAAAGAAACCTCAGAAAACATCATGCATGTATTCCACAGGTATGAACCTGTGGGGCATTTTCCCCCCCTTTGACTTTAATCTACACTTATCACTATTAGAGTTTTACTGGTTTGCTGTTAGTGGGCTTATATTCTTAAGATATTATTTGATGAGGTATTTTCAGGTAATCAGAAAATAATTTCATTTCTCTGAAAAGATAATTCTCTCTCTCTGACAAAATAGATCAGTGGCTTTTTGGATGGACACACTTTCACAAACCTCAAAATTTAGCTGACAGCCTTGATAAACATCCTCTGCCATGACTACTGTGATCATACTCAGCCACACCCTGGTTCCTGGTTGCAGCCTCAGAGAAGATGCTTTTGAGGAGACCTGAGCATATCCAATAATTCATATCCCTTTTGATGAATCTCCTTATTTACAAGTCCAAAAGGAAAGTCTGCAAGTCCACACCAATATTCCAGGTGTGCTCTGCCATCAGCCACAGGCAAAATGGACATGCTAGAAACTTTAACCCTCAAGCTGGTGGCACTTCTTGTAAATGGCTGTTTTCTGGATCACTAATATAATAACAGCTAAATACTTTTTACTGGTTGATCCTAGTTGTATCCCAAATCTTTTCCTGTTTGGCACAGGTCCTTGGCCTGAACTGAGGAGAAGAGGTCTGTGCTGATGACCAGCACTACACTGCTAACACCTCTCATCTGTGCCTCCTTCAAACTGCAGTGTGTGTTTAGCATTCAGATAACAGGGAAGGATGGGATAGTTAGCTGGAAGTGCAGCCAATGTAAATGTAAGGCCAGAGCTATGACAAAGATGGGGGGGAAGTAATTTCCAGATCTAATTAATTACATCCATCTCCATCTGCTTCTGGGTGCTCTGCATTTGTTGTTAGGAAGTGATGCCTGTGGGCCCTATTGGATTTCTAACTACTGTTTGACAACTGTACTGCATCAACATTTAGGAATGCATTTCCTTCCCACATGTCACTCTGGAGATTGCTCTTGCCTAGACACCAAGACTTTTACCATCATCAGTGCATTTGTCACTTCAAATTAGATTACTGCAATGTGCTCTACAATATGCTGCACTACAAATCACTCAAACTACACAAGACAGTCCATTTACAAGGGGATAAAAATTACAAACCTAATGATACCACATTATGATTAGTTGGTCTTTCTATTTCTGTTGGATTGTGTGGGATGGTACCTCAACAAACATTAGCAATGTGATGAAACTAAGCATTTTTTTGCAGCAGTTGTTGTAAACACAGGATCTGATGGGTACTTTTCATGTGGGAAAGAATGACAGCAGACAAAACCACCTTCTCTCTCCATCATTTACATATTTTTAGTATCTGTGTGTGTGTCTACACATATATATAAAATTTTAAAAGTCTACATAGCAACTTGAAACTAATTCTGCTGTCAGCTTCAAAGGAGCTACAGTTGGTTTATAAAGATGAAAAATGTAGGTTCAGTTGAAGTGAATCTTGCCTGAGATTGACAAATGTCAATTCTGAAGTGAAGTAACTCTGGTGATATGAATTCTATTGCTTCCCTCTCACTAATGAAAGCAGGGTTGATATCTGAAAAATCCAAAATCCAGGAAAAAAAAAAGAAAGAAGAGTGTTCTATGGACTGAATTCCACTGAAATCAAAATCAAGGAGTTTCTTAATCTCTTTGGTGGGGAGCAGAATCAACCCTAAAATGCAAATCAACCATTTCTGCAATAATTTTCTCCTCCTGTTCTTTTCACTCTTTCTTCATCAAGGTAATAATGGCTCTTCCAATGGAATTACTGGCTACTGACTGGGTATGTCTCTTTCTACTTCCAGATATTGTCTTCTGAGACAATGAAACTGTACCCTTCCTCTTGTCTTTGTCTAGGCTGTTTCCTAACTCAGCAAGAAGAAAACTATTTAGTGAACTTCCTGTAATACTGGATTACACAAGTTTATAATATTTTACTATTATCTATGTAATAGATAAATCAGATGCTTTAGAAGATACTGGGGAAAGAAGTGACCAAAATAAATGTTTCCAGGGAACCAACTGTTATCAGAGCAGTGATAATGAAGTGGCTGCTCCAACACAACTTGTTAGAAACCTGAAGGGATGTTACTGCTGTGGTAAGCAGAGGATGACTTCTCTGGATTACTAGAGATGACTTCAAACCATTCAACACAGTTGCATGCATAAAGCTAACAAGAAGGGTATCTTGAGAAACAAATTAGCTCCAAGAATCAGGGCTGCCAGCTTCCCTCTAGGAGCAGGAGCTGGACATTTCCCTCTCTGGAGACAGAAAAGAGACTTCAGTGACACAAAATATTGTCATGCTAAAAACTGGTGCCTGGGGGAAAAAGCTTACATCAGATTTGGGCCTTAATGCAGAAAATGGCTTCGTATGGATGTTAATATAAACAAGAGCTTAAAAAAAGATCTTCTATTGAAAGGAACAATAAATAATGAGACACAATATTGTCATATGAAGAAGGACTTGGATCACTGAAGTGTCTGATCTAACAGATGGCAATTGCAGTTCAAGTTTAGATTAAGGAACATTAAAGACAAGAACAAAAGGCATAAAAGAATTAACAGGGTGGCTGGTTGCAGTACACTGAAGAGAATACTGGCAAGGGCTGGGTTTCTGGGTTTTTTTTTATTACAGTTCAATAGCCAAAGAATCAAAAACTGATTTTACAAAGTGTTGCTTGTTTTTTTCTTTCCCAAAACAACATAACACAATTCTTTAGCTATGACCCTAAACAGGGCTTCCTAGAATCATTGCAAGGAGTACCACTATTTAATACAAAATATTTGAAAGGACATCTGGAAGAAAAGGAGTCTTCAAAGCTTTCACTATGTTAGCTTGAACCTTAAGAAGCCCCTTCCTGAACTGTCTCCACTGAACAGGCAGGGCAGATTTCACTCCTGCTGTCCTGAAGAGGCAGAGGAGACTAATGCAGATCTCAACTGTTACCACTAAACAAACTTCACCTTTCTTTCTTCCATTAGCTTTGGAGTGCTTGAACCCTCAACATACTCTTCACTGATCCAACTTAATTCTCTCATGAACAACATTCTCCACTCTCCCATATCCTGCTGACTCCTCTCCTTTGTCCAAACAGGAAAAGGAACATAGTACTCTGAAGCAGCCTTTCTAATTGCATCAATAAACCAAATCTCCTGGCAATCTCCTGAAAAGATTGGTGTCAATAATTTAAAGAGCCATGTTTTCATTAAGTACCCTGTTCCATTTCCACAAACACAGCTTCCTTTTTTATACCATAGGTAATATTGGCAATTACTGATTGTGCAGCCTCAGTCAGGAATCTGAAGAAATAACTTGCAGACCA
Source organism: Galbula dea (assembly GCA_013399015.1). NCBI lineage: Eukaryota > Metazoa > Chordata > Aves > Piciformes > Galbulidae > Galbula > Galbula dea. Next base: position 237,439 of record VWZX01004010.1, on the reverse strand, counting down.
CACAAAGCAGAAAACATTATTGAAAAGTGGAATGTGAAGGGAATTAATATCCATGTCACTATTAAAATGTTAGGTCAAAATACATTTGAACCAAAGTGTTAGAAACTGAATTAATAGCAGACATTTCCCAAGCCAATACAGACTGGAAACAAAAGGACAGGAAAGGAATTAACTCCAAGGGACAGTAGCTCATATCTTTGTTCTAGCTACACCCTCAAGAAATATTATATTTGATGACATTAAGATCTAATCTTGAAAAAAAAGGGGAAGGTTGGACACTTAGTATACTACTAAAACTCCAAAGATTGATTAGGAACTTCTGCCTAGCAATAAGTCTGAAAAAGCAGCTACTTTAACTTAACTCTTTTCTCTCTGATTTCATAAGAAATGTGGTTGCTGGTCTATGATATCTGCAGCACTTCTCTTCCACTGCAGATACCACAAAGCCCTGCAAAGCATTTGAAAGTGCAGGCTTGCAATACAGTTGGGTATTAACTAACATGTTTTTAACATTAACATGACAGTTGTAGCAAAAATCTGTGACCATTATGGCAGAAGTGTCAGGTAGAAGCAAAGAGCTCCAATACACAGTGGTTAAGAATGCTGAAATAAATGTCAGAAGACTCCTCTGAATGTTAATGTTAATTAAGTAGGATGGAGTTTGGGGTTTGTTAATTCCCACAGATCTGTCATTTCTAAATAGTCTGTGCAATGAGACAGACAAGCAAGCAGTGAACACATACCAGTGCACAAAGCAAGTTAATGAGTGAGGCCTTTGGCTACTAACATCTCCTGCCCAGGAACACTTCTGAGTCTACCCCATCTGTAGCTACTCTGTCTAGCAGAGATGTCAGTCACCAGAACAACCTCAGTACAGCTTTTGGTTAGCCTCCAATTGGCTCAGCTCTTTGTTCATTAGCTGCTCACTGTGCAGCACAAGCAAGAGCAAACTTTTCAGCATAGTTCTGTGGTAACCACCAGAACAGGATCAGTAGCAAAATGGAGAAGCCAGTGCTTCTGACAGAAACATAGTTGATCTAAACCCATGAGTAGTAAGTGCACAGGAGAGAACCCTGCACGTTCAGGCTTTGTCTTTTTGCCTCCTCCAACTTGCTTCTCTGCAATATCCATGCCTCTATGGAAGCACTAATCCCTCTCCACAGATCATTGCTAAGAAAAAGGGAATCCCAGTGAGCAGTGATGGTCCTAGATCTCTGATACTATAGTTTACATCATTGCCAGTTAATAATAATAATAATAATTATGCCACAATAATAATTTTTGGAAGGGAATCATTTATTCTCCCTGATTTTCTTAAATTGCTTGCTATTGAATGCTTCAGCATGTGTGGAGTTACTCTTTTAAACCTCACCTGGGATAATGGAAGATCATTACCTCAGTAGTTTCCACTCAGGGAAGCATGCCCTGACAGATACAAGATAAAGCAAATATTTTCAGACTCTCTGAAACTTGGGCTCAGCAAGTGGAAAAAAAACCCTGAAGCAGGAAGCACAAAACCCCCATGTTCATCCTGGGTCATATAGATGAACTCTAAACACAATGAAAGCAGACAGGCTCCTTACATGACACTGAAATGCCAAGCTGCAGCCTACCTTACAGAGAAAACCCAGGCTTTGTATGGACTTTCAATAATGTCCTCTACAGGAGCAATTTTCTAGGGATACCTGAAGCATACCAGTGGCCTGAAGCAGCTTGTGCTGAGCTCCTCTCCAGTGGAGCATGTGCACAGGGGAGTGAATCCAGAGCTAAATGTTTGCTTCAAAAGTTGTCAGTTTAAGGTAGACAGTAGCCTTCATCATCTTATTTCCAACCATTCCTTTTCAATTCTCCCCCAATTATGTACACACAACTTGAAATACAGGCTTGTGGGGTCCTGCAATGTGGTTTTCTAATTTCTGTTCAGAGCTCAGTTTCCACCAAATGAGGAATATTTTCTGCTGCAGATGGTGTCATGATTTTTTCCTCCTCCTTGACTAAATAGCTTGGCAAAACAAAGATTCTGCTTTATTTTCAACTATCTCTGCTATGTCACTCTCAAATGCCAATTTGTTCTCCTTTGAGGTCAAAGGATGTTTTGTTGCCTTGTGCCTGATACATAGATGTTCTGTGATGCTCATGCTTCAACTATAAGCACTTGAAATACACTAAGAGGGTGGTAGGACATAGACTTATTCATATACACTCTTCCATGACGGTCCAGAGTTTGGGATGAAGCAGGAAGAAAGGTGAAGAAACAAAAGAAAGTAGTCAGACAGTAGGAAACACTTCTACTACTTGGCAACTTGAGATGTCACCTTAAATGCCAGTGACAAAGTTTGTCTTCTGCTGAAACAGAGCAAAGCAAGAACCTTCTCCTGGGGGAAGAATTCAGAGGTATTTTTTATTTTTACCACTAAGGCTGAGTAGCCTGGGAACTGATTGAGGCTGAGTGGAAAGCTTACATCCAGCAGGAAAAACAACCATGACCACCTTCCTACCAACAGTCAGTACTGTGCTCCAGAGCATGGGGAGGAAAGGCACTCACGATCCAAATGTGTTAAGATACAGTTAAGTAGCACAACAAGCATTTCACAAGAAAGCCAAATGTCACATAAATGAAAAATGATAAAAAAGCTGAATGCCAAACAAAATGAGGCACCAACAAAACCTAGAATACAAAGGGTGTGCCTTGTAAATAAGAACAGATACAAAAATAATCAATGACCCAAAACTGAGATGCTGGACATTTCAGCCTAGTTGGCAAGCAAAAGCAAACACTGTCTGTTCTGTCTCCAGGTGTCTCACAGGTCTGTTATTCTACTCTGATGTTAGGAGGATGAAATCACTTTAGGAATTCTGCCATCAGAGATGCTGCTCTGGACATCATCCCCTGATGCTTCAATGACTAACACTTTCCTCCTTCCCAAGCATCTTTTCTCCCCTCTTGATACAGAGACTCTACCTTGACAAGGCAACTGGCCAAAACCAGTGCCTTAAATGGCTCAATGCTTTTGCCCTTCCCTACACCCCTTTCCATCTTCTTTTTCTTTGGACTTTCCTCTTCTTGCTTCATCTTTGAGGAAATAAGCTTGAATACTCTGCAACAGCAACCTCAATCCATCTTAACAGTTTGTTCCTCTTTTTACCTTTCAAATGTCATTTTAATTTGCAAAAGATGTCTGACAGACTCATTAAAAAGCTCTGCAGCTGAAGGAAAAGTGTATAAGGGATGCTGTTAAGAAGCAAAACTTAGCTTCAGATGTCATATTTGAAACACTGAAGCCATTCTTCCTTCCTGTATTTTGTGTAAAAGACTTTACATACTTGCAGTGGAAGCTTTCTGCAGTGAGATTACACTAGGTATGGTCTCCATACTTTTATTGTCATGCAACAATTTACCTTTGTTCAATGGCAAAATTTTGTTAATTGCCTTTAACTGTGTGTCCATTTGTTCAATTTGAGGTAACTAAAAATTACTAAATCCTTCCTCTATCAAACTGGAATATCACACAGCCAAAAAAAGTCATTATTTATTGAATCAAATTGCTCCATCTTTTTTTCACATGCATTTCTATGTAGACCTGTATGAATAGAAGTTTTGGTACCTTGGAAGTTCAGTAAATCAGTTCTCAGGCAAAAATGTCTCATCTGAAAAACTAATTATACAGCTATGTACAATAGGATTAAACATTTACTGCTGCTGGAGCACTTTTCATCAGTATGGAGTGATGGATGGCACATTTATATTCATGCCATATGTTTCTACATATGTCACAGTGAAAAGCACTCTAGTGACCCACTCTTTACAGAGAGAAGACAGAAAAATCACAGCCCAAGACAGTTATGGTTGTTTAATGTCTACTCACAAAGTCATTGCAGTAATTATTATGTGTGCCACTTCTGGTACAAAAGTGAAGAGAGAGGGAAGAAAGGAAGGGGGAGAGCGGGTAGAGAAGCCACCCTGTACATTTGACCTTAATGAGGCAGGCTATGAGTGCACATAATGATATCTCAAAGTGTTTGAAGATGTGTAGCTTCAGGCAAAAGAACTGTTCTAGAAAGGGGATAGGGTAAGTACCACTCAAATGGAGCCATTATGCTTGCAGCTATTCGGATCCTGAAATGAGATAAAAGCCACATCACAGAGGCATAATGACTTCAGGACCAATGCAAAGAATTAACTGATGTATCTGCTAGTAAAATAGATTATAAAACCTATCAGTTCTGCTTTGCATCCGTGGTCTAAATGATGAAGCAGAAGAAACAGCAGAAAGACTCTGATTTCCCTATCCTCAGCATGAAGCCTGAAGGAACTATAGAAGTGCTGGTCCACCTCTCCCCCTGACATCCCATACAGTCAGTAGGATAAATAACTAAGCCCTTACAGTCCCTGGGCATTGTTCCTCTGCTTATTCCTCACCCTCTGCTCTGAAAGATCTTTCAAAACAAACAAGTAAGACAAGATCAGGGTAAGCTTACTGATCTGACACCTTCTCCCCACCCTCTTTGGGCCGAGGGGAAAAACAGAAATAGAAAAAAAAAATAGGGAGTAATACTAACTTATTTCTTCTGTCTTTCTCAATGGAACTGAAACAAAAACTGCCAGGAGAAACTGAATCAAGCCTAAAGATTCAGAAATACAAAAGCTCATGCAGAGTATGGGGTGAAACTCATAATACACTCAAAAGTCTATGTTACCCAACTTGAAAGAACAGTTCTTTCAACTACAGCTACTGTTGAGGCCTTAAACTGGATACTGTGATGGGAACCCTCCATCTTTGGAAACCAACTGTCTGAATGCAGTCTTTGCATTGTGGATCTATCTTTGAAGAGGTAAGATCTTGGCCTGAAGATGACAGAGCTCTGGAAGAGTTCCCTGTTGGCCTAAGATCACAAGTCCAGCTGAGCTGAAAAGCATTCAAATGGTTATACACCATTGTCACATCATAGCTTCAAGAAATATTTTCCCCAAGCTCCAACTTTCCAGCTCTAAATATTACACATCTATAAATTACACATAAATATAATACACAGTCCCTACTGCTAAATATTTGGAACAGTGCTGAACAGCTACTGCAGTCCCCTTGCAAGAACATGCTTAATGTGATAGCTGAAACATTTCAATTCCACTATGAGGAATTAAAGTGCTTGGTTCCTCTTCACTATCAACACCCAGCACTGTGAGTATAAAGTTTAGTTGGAGAAGACAAGGCCAATAGAATAGGGGGAGCTCTGGGAACTTCAGACATGACAGAGTAGTTTCTAGAGACCAGGAACTGCTGTGGGGAGCACAGGCACATATGTATTACTATGACTTTGTGTAATTAAATTGCTGGTACAGCATAGAAAACAGAACAATTCTGAGTTACCACAGTAACATCTGTGAAGGGCAGGAGTCATCATGACATTCACCAGTTTACTAAGTTAAGGCACTAAAGATGGATCTGGATTAGACCCAGAAAAAATGCCTAGACAGCTGTGTAGTGCACTATAATTTTTCTCCCCAGGTTGCTTTACAGCATTTTTCTGACACTTTTGGGAACCCTAACACATTGTGACTACAGAATCTGTAGGTGAAATGCTGACAAAATGATAAATTAAAGAAATCTGTGGCAGAATATTTGTGATATAGTGCCTTCAAGGGCTAAAGATGCAAAAACTAGAACATTTCAGTATTTTTTCAGGATATTGCCCTTCCTCCTGAAGGTTTATAGGCAAGTGAGAGTGCAGCTTACCCCCCAACATTTGGCATCAGTAAAACTATGCTACAGTAAGTGTGAATGCACTACACAATAGTTAAGCCACCTTGTTTTAGAAAGATGGACACAAGCTTTGCTAATAATCCTGTTCTCTGTAGGAACCAAACTAGTAAGTTACATTTTACATCACAGCACATTGTCAGGTTGTGCTGCTGTTCAGTGAGACCTGGACAGCCTAAGAGCTGGAGGAGAGGAACATCATGAAGTTCAACAAGGGCAACCCTCCTGCACCTGGGGAGGGATAACCCCATGGACCAGGACAGGTTAGGGGTTGACCTGCTGGGAAGCAGCTCTACAGAGAAGAAGCTGGGAGGCCTGGTGGACAAGTTCACCATGAGCCAGAAGTGTGCTCTTGTGGCCATGAAGTGCATGCAATGAGATCTAAGGGGGTATTCAGAAAAGTGTGACCAGCAGGCCAAGGGAGGTTCTCCTCCCACTTTACTCTGCCCTAGTGAGGCCACATCTGAAGTACTGGGTCCAGTTCTGGGCTCCCTCGTTAAAGAGAGACAGGGAACTATTGCAGAGTCATAACCAAGGGCTACAAAGATGATGCCTGGAGCATCTCTCTGATGAGAGTTACTTTCCTTCAATTTCCACATATTTCTTGCAGTCAGTTGCACTTTAATGAAGAAATAGTTCTGTTAGAGTCTCAGTTTTCAAGTGTAAATAGTTACATGGGAATTAGTGCAAAATGCCTCTATTGTAGCAAAGAACTGCTGATGAGAGGGGTTCAGTTAAAACAGAAAACTGCTTTTTCCACAGCATGTGTCAAATCCAAATGAAGGGAATGAGCACTAAATCATCTATCCCAGTGTTCATGTTTTCAGGAAAAGGTCATATTTAAGTACTCTGGGGATGGTTTTGTAAAACTGAAATGGCTACTTTTGTTTTTTATCTGTTTTTTTCCCCAGTGTTGGGAAAGCTACTTGGCCCTTCTGCTGTATGTTTGTATTTAAACTGAAAGAGCAACACTGTAGTACTGGGTAGATGGATGTGTATGAGACAAGTGCAGCAGCATTTGTTTTTAAAAGACAAAGTTATCCTTGAGGAGTACCCAAAAACTGTAGCTAGGGCTGAACACAGTGGTTCTTCTGGAGAGCAGAAATCACTAGCATATATCAGCAATTCTTGGTGCTGTTCCATGCAGTGCCTGCCTAATTAGTTGCTGATACAGTTCAGGGTGCTTGTTAGGATTTAAAAAGCCCTATATGGGGCAGGATCCACTTACCTGAAAGACTGCCTTTACACCTGTGTCTCAGAAAAGATTAGCTAGCCTGCCTCTCTAGTCTGAGGAGGCCTGATGGCACAACCAGAGCTTAGATCAAGCTCCTTTTTAGATAGGAATTCATAATACAAATGCAGACAACAAAGACAATATCAAACAATAGCATTCTCCTCTTCTCCAACAGGCTGTCTACCTAGGAGTGCTTGATCTGGGGTCTGCTGAAGGTACAATGCATCCCCCTTCAAGTAAGTAATCTTCCCCTCTCTGCCCGTCCAACCCCTCCCATCCAAGTTGGATACAACCCATCCCACAGATCCAGACACGTAGAGGTTTCTGCCTCCAGGAAGAGCTATGTGAGCATCAGGCACTGTGATCTCTGAATCACAGAATCACAGAATGTTAGGAGCTGAAGGGACCTCGAAAGATCATCTAGTCCAACCCCCCTGCCACAGCAGGATTCCCTAAACCAGGTCACACAGAAGTGTGTCCAGATGGGTTTGGAATATCTCCACAGAAGGAGACTCCCCAGCCTCCCTGGGCAGTCTGTGCCAGGGCTCTGGCACCTCAGCTGGGAAAAAAATTGTCTTGTATTCACATGGAACCTCCTGTGCTTCACCTTACAGCCATTGTGCCTTGTCCTGTCGCTGAGCTTCACTGAGAAGAGCCTGACCCCATCCTCCTGACCCCTACCCTTCACATATTTAAAAGAACAGATGTGGTCACCCCTTAGCCTCCTCTTCTCCAAGCTAAAGAGACCCAGCTCCCTCAGCCTTTCCTCATCAGGAAGATGTTCCAGCCCCTTCATCATCTTGGTGGCTCTGTGCTGGACTCTTTCCAGCAGTTCCCTATCCTCCTTAAACTGAGGGGCCCACAACTGGACAAAATATTCCAGATGCAGCCTCATCAGGGTGGAGTAAAGAGGAAGAAGAACCTCTCTTGACCTACTAACCACACCCCTTCTAATCCAGCCCAGAATCCCATTGGCCTCCTGGCCACAAGAGCACACTGCTGGCTCATGGTTGTAACTCTTCTAACCTATGACAGCACGTTCATGTTGCTGATGCTGAAGTCTGAGGACTCAGATGTATGCCAGGTTTCCAATAAAAACAGACTGAAAATCAAACTGTAATGCAGACATCTGGGGAAAGTCAGGGGATGTGTGTGTTGCATCAGCTACCCAATATTTCTTATCAGGAAAAAGTGCTGAGACAACTGTCATGCATTAACCGACCAAAGAAATAATGTACTCCCAGTACAGCAGACCACTTCTCCCTTTTCTTTTTTTCATTATCCTGTTTTTCTGCCTCAGCATAGCTATGCAGATGACTAAGACAGCATATCTTCCATGAGAATGCCCAGATGGGAAATCACCCATGCAAAACTAGTGGTAAAAGCAGGAAAAATATGCTCAATAGAATCAAAATAAGGTAATGCAGCTATAGAATGGTCTCAGAAGTTAAACAAGATATGTCCTTCTTACATCAGTTAAAAAGGCAAAACAGGCAAAAAGAAAACTGAAATATTTTGTTTCTCTTGCAATTAATTTCTGTTCTCTGTCTGTGGTACTAAGCAATAGTTGAACAGAAATAGAAGTCTGACTTTTCTGAAAAGCTGTCTTCTACACTACCCCATGAACCCCAGACACTACTGAACTACAAAGGTGTTAATATACAAGAGTTTTGGCCAATAGCCATAGAGGTCTACCTTTTTTTTTTCTTATTTAAATGATACACCACTGAGGACACAAAGGCCTGTAAAGGCTTAATAATAGCTGTGATTGAAAAAGCTTATGAAATGGATTAACTACTGCCTTGCTCAGACTATCAGGACCAGTGACTACAGATCTGACCACCCCTCTATGAAAACTTCTTAGCAATTATTTTTCTTTTGCCAAGAGATATGAACTATGAACAGACTCCCTCCCAACTACATTAAAAAATAAAAATTGAATTAGCAAATACAATGCAGTTACCTGTCATGTTGCAGTAAACCTTCAAAGGTCCCAGTGCCCCACTGCCATCTGGATCTATCCAGTAGTAATTTGAAGTTTTGCCCAAGTGTTTGTATGCTTCACAAGAGAGTTCATAAATAGCTGGAATGAAATAAAACACAGCAATAAGGACCTTTGTGTCCTGGAGCAAAAAAAATCCATAATGACAATAAATTGCCTTTATTTATGTATTAAGAGCTATACCTTTGAGAGTGAAGTAACGTCACTGACATTGACAGAAAACAAAGCATCCCTCCAAAAGGTACAGAAGTGATTAAAACCTTGGGGCACACAATTTCTTTTTTGGCATAGCAAAGAAAGTCAGAGCAGAATTCCAGCAGCTTGGGGGAAAGGAACAACCAAACTTTTTCAAGAGTATCTTTGAACCAATTTTGAAACTATTCTGCTTCAGAACTTCGTTTATACACTGAAATAAGTTTTATATCCTCAATGAAGACACTTCTCTAGACCCAACATACTTCTCCCTTTAAATTTCTTTCAAAGATATACCAAAGTTTATAAGTTTTTCCTCTGTAAATGTTGGACCTGTTCAGGTTGTTGCAGTTTAAGCCCAACTGGTACCTGAGCCCCAGTAGCCCCTCACACACTGCCCCCCATGCCAGTGAGATGGAGGAGGAAAATGGGGAGAAAAAGGCCAAACCCTGTGGGCTGACATAAGGAGAGTTCAAAACTACACCACAAAGAAAAGAAACAACAGTAACAGCAATAACATTAATTAAATAAGACATAAAGGGGGGGTATCAAATGCAGCCTCAGTCCTAACTCCTGACTCCAGCCCTGGTCTGGCCATCCCCAACCCCCGAGAGAGCGGGAGCGAGGGCAGGGCTGGAGCCAGCACCCCTTGTCTGGTTCCACTGGGGACCACGCACCTTCTGTGGAAAAAAATAGCCCTGTCCAAACTGGACACAGGACACAGGCTTTATTGCAACAACACTGAGTGTCAAGATTGTGAAATCATTGAATCATTAAGGCTGGAAAAGATTTCCAAGATCATCAAGTCCAACTGTTAACCTAACACTGCCAAGTGACCTCTACACCATGTCCCTCAGCACCACAGCTACAGGTTTTTTGAACACCTCCAGGAATGGTGACTCCACCACTGCCCTGGACAGCCTGGGCCAGTGCTTATCCACTCTTTCAGGGAAGAAAGTTATCCTAATATCCAACCTGAACCCCACCCTGGCACAACTTGAGGCCATTTCCTCTCATCCTGTCTCTTGTTACCTGCAAAAAGAGACCACCTTGCACCTCACTCCAACCTCCTTTCAGGGAGTTGTAAAGAGTGAGAAGGTCTCCCCTGAGCCTCCTCTTCTCCAGACTGAACAGCCCTAGTTCCCTCAGCTGCTCCTCACAACACTTGTGCTCTAGATCCTTCACCAGCTTTGTTGCCTTCCTTGGGCTTCTTCCAGCACCTCAATGTCCTTCTTGGAGTGAGGGGTCCAAAATCATACCCAGGATTCAAATTTCCCACCACATGTAATACCTGTCTCTAACACAGCTCTGCACTTACTCTATCACATATCTGCATAACTAATGCTCTATCCCAGCTAGGTCTAAAATTTCACAGTATTTACTGGAAGAAGTTTAGTTGATGAAGCAGGAGCTTGGTTTTCATTTTTAACTTGACCTGTCTAGACTGTTTCTATTTCAAGCAGTAAAACTGCCTGTCAAATTGTGTCATGAGGAACAGCTCAGAGACAATACCAAGCACTGTAGACAGAAGCATTGCTAGGAATTCCCATATTTTCCTCAAAAGGTATGGCTATTGCAAAGTTATGTGTATCATACATGAACAAACAACATCATTCTATGGATAGAAAAAGTAAAACTGGCAATTTATATGAATTAATATAACTGGTAAATTATATAAAAACTTTTCTCTACTTTTTTTGGTTAAAGGAATGTGTAATGTTTATTTGTTTTCCAAGGACCAGATGGTATGGCTTTTTTGTTTGGAATCAATCAATCAGCTGCTGGGGGGAAAAAAAAATGGAAATGTTTATTTAACCAGACTTCATAGCCAATCTAAAAATTCATCTAATTTGTTGGCAATTCTTGCAGGAGACCTCTTTGCTAAGACTGGCTTCATTTCAAATGTCCAGAAGGATGAGCTGCTGTTTCTCTGGGCTCTGATGATGAGTGACTGATCACACACATTTAAAGGCCCCTAACTAACTATCAAGATGCAAGAAGGAAAGCAGGGCTAAAAAAACCAAAAGGCTCCCCTTTTGATGTGGCATGAATGCAAAGCTAAAGACAGTTACCCATGTATAAAGAAAGTCTCCCTGCCAGTGCTACAAAAGAATCTCCTGTAAAGCTTCATGTGTTCATTACAGGGTCCAAAGTCAGCTTTATACAAAAAGCAGACACTTGAATTAAATTGTGAAATAATCCAAGCCATTTCCCCTTTCTCCTCAAACTAAGGTCAACAGGTTCTTTCAGTACAAGAAGATTCTATGCCTCTTTTAAGACACTTCACAAAGATTTCCTAAGGAATTCACAACCAATTTTCTTCAGAAATATTTCTCTACCTCTCTACACACTACCTAAACAGAATTACAAAATACCAACTCTACTCATGTGTAATTGTTGTGATACCAAGTCCCAAATTCTAACACATGCATTCCATGGCAGAACCAAAACAGCTGACATTAGAAAACTGATAAAGGTTACAAGAAAGGAGAAATAAATTAACAGAGCCAAGAAAAGGACAAGTCAGCAAAATGCAAGATTTGGACATAAAGTCTACAGTGTTCACATGAATAAGGAGAAATGATTGTATATATCTACATACAGCAAGGGGGGACTAAGGTAGAAAGAGGAGTCTTTTAGTGCTAATTTCTCCTGGAAGATAGGAAAAAGAAAAATGGAAGGACTGAAGACACAGAGGCAATAGATTTCTGCTTTTCAAGTCAGTAGAAGCAAAATGCCAAAAATGTGTGTTTGCTTTCCTGGTAGTTTGTCCAAACACACTATATATACATATATATATAGACACACACACACTCTCTTTCTTAAGGGACTCCAGAATAGTATTATACCTCAAAATCTTGCAAGCTAAAGGCAAAAGTCACTCATGGCCTGCTGTCCAGATATGCCATGTGTAGCATAATCCATCCAGTTGTTTGAGGTTTTTTAAAATGCTACTTATATTCTAAGAGGGAAGAAAACCCACCCTACAAATTATTTCCTCACTCTTAATTTGACATGCTCTCATATTGCATCAGAACTGCTTTCTAAGCAGTAAGAGGTGAAAACCTGGTCAGAACAGTGATCCAAGGCCTTAGAGTCAAGTAAAAAAGAAGAGCACAGAAAAGGTGCTATAGTTTGTAAAGTTTAATCACCTGCATAATATAAATGGAACTGAGACCATCAAATCTATTCCATGCTGAAGTTTGAAAGGGCTTGGCTGTGTTATAACAAAGTAAAACAAGTTAAAAAAACCCAAATCAAACAACAAAAAAACCTCCTAACCAATCAACAAAAAAATCCCCAAACCCCAAACAAAACACCCAACAAAAGAAAATAACCTTATTTCACCTTTTAGTATGAAACACCTAGTTTCTTTAAGCTTCTTAGTGTGGGCAGAAAATAAAGCCAGTTTAATCAGCTGACAAAAGCAGCTACCCATGCATTTTGAAGTTGGGCATTGACTAAGGTAACATTCTCAACAGTGAGCTTGAGCACATCTTGAGGGGAAAAGTTTCTCTTAGCAAAGCTTGACTAGGGAAGCAGACTAAGGGAGAACAGCTCAGAATGAAACAAAAACTAATGAAAACCCTTGCAGACACACAGACTTTAACCCCATTTTCACTGCTGCATTTCCTCATGGCTTCTTTTCCACTCCCAGAACTGCTTACCTGAACCCCAAAGGAGAAGTGATGATGGAGAGGGGAAGACTAGACTAAAATAGGAGGTTTTAGAATCCTCTATTTTAAACGGTTGAAGAAAGGCAAATAGTACAGAAAAGCAGTTTCCAGAATAGCTTTTTTCCAGCTGCAGACTGTTAGCTGAAAGGTGGAGAGTGTCAGGTTCTCCTAGATTTCAATGGCTCTTCACTGATGGAGGGAAGCAGATGCTCTCACCCCATTTTCCTTTCTGACTAGTAAAAAATTCAAGAGATTTACCCCCCACAAGGGGCACAGCTGTTGGCTATCTCTAGAAAGCAGAAGAGCTGGATGACATAAAGGCTTTAGGAACTTTGTCACCCTCTAGGATATTCCCACACAGTTTCAGTAGCATCTGGGTGAACTTCAGTTTCAGCATCTCTATGTAAAAAGGCAGCTTTGATTTTGGAGCTAATAGCCTCCTTTTGTTAAGCACCAAGCTCACTATAAACAGAAGACTTAGCATGACAGTCTGCACTATGTGACACAAGAAATGTGCTGCAATATGTTTTGTTTCTGTCAATTGCAGGGGATAAACTCCTTTAAACTGCTGCTAATACAGGAGTAAATCTTGGCTTTACAGGGGCATAGGAAAGGTGCAGACTCACAGGAACTGATGGGATTAAATGGTAGTAAACTTGACTAAAGTAGGCAGTGCATCAGATACATGAAGTCCAGCTATGCCTCTCCATCACTTTCAACCTCACAGGAAAAGACTGAAAACTAAACAGACTGTGGGGGGCTGCTTGGGTTTCTGTCACTCCACCTGGTCTCAATGCTTGAGCCCTTTAAAAAGGGCTGAAAGCACAAACAGACAAGGAAGGAGTCAGAAAAACCCCAAGCTTACCCCCAAAAATAGTTGTATAATGCACTGGCATACCTGCAGCATACTTGAAAGGAAAGGCATTAGGTTTAATCATTGCTTTCTTACAAGTATATTCAGAAGATCAGCTGTAAAACTGAAAATGTTAAAAAGTAATATTTTATACATAAATACACATACACTGGAAGCTTCTGCCCTCTCAGCAGAAGTCTCTCTCTGTGCAGTACTGTGACAACAAACCTATCCTCACCCTTCTTCACTTCAATGCTATATGGCAGAGAAAATATCTGTTACAAGTTTGGGTTTTTTTTAAACAGGTTAAGTGAACTAGAAATCTCACTATGACTCAAAACAAGCTCCCCATGAGAACAAAAACCTTTCTGAATTCCAGCTCTGTATTCTGACAGTAAGCATGTGAAGCTACTGGTGTGCTCCACTGCTGCATGTATGAGAAAAAGTGCTGCAAAACAACTTCAATGTTCTTGTTATTTCATAGGACTACTGCTACAACACTCAGAACTAAGCATTTTGTCTGTCACCTTCTTTAAAGTTTAGACAGAATTCTGTAGTTTGGAACTTATCCTTATAATGCATAAGAACAGAAAAAATAAAGTTAAAAAACCAGTCTCCAGTTATAGCTAAACTCAGAACAAGTACACAGGTGTTGTTAACATCAGACAAAAACAAGTCTGAGCAAGTCTTTCCTTTTCCAGTTCACATTTGAAAAGAGAAGTAACCCTTTCAGTTACAACAATGAAATGGATTTTATTGCTAGAAAATCAGACTCTATCAATGCACACTCCCAAAATGCTCTGCATAGCAATTTAGTTAGCTCTAATTTATGGTCAAACATAGCTATATGTAACAATGGTTAAGTTTTATCTAGCAAGTCTGTTTTGGTATGTACATCCCTTCATCTCCTGTGCATGCACACACACATTCCTTGCTAGATGATTCTTCTGTTTCTAACTTCATTATTTTTCTACTTATCCTTCCTACAAAAAAAGAGGTGAAAGTTTAACTAAACTAAGTCTTTACTCATTAGGAGAACCATAACTTAATAAGATCTTATCAGGAGCTTGAGATGATTTCCAAAGCACCTTTTGCCAGGTTTCCAAATGTTAAGGGTGCCCTTGTTCATTTGCTTCTAAGCAAAGCCAATGTGATTGGAAACTTCTGCTGAACATTTCTGGTTTTGCCCCTTCCACCTTTTTAGGCTGTCAGTTTACAGAAGCTCCCAACACCTTCAGCTATGAGACCTGAAATCTAAACTAAATTACAAATCAAAACCCAAGGAGAACCATCCACCACTAGCACCCAAAACAACTCATCCATCAAACTGTGACAGAAGGAGAACACTCAAGCTGAAGAGGAAACCATCCTCATTCTAATACAGAGCCACACATGTGTCTAAAATATTTTGAGCTGTTTTACCATGCTCCATCTTTCCTAAGTGTAGGCAGGCTCACCTAAAAAGAGCTTCAAAATATTAAAACCACCAAACACAATCTGATCCTGCACAGAGAAGATTCTCAGCTAACCAAGACTTCTGATATAGGTTTTTTTTTCTTGCTACTTTTGCCTACTATGTAATTATCTTAATGTAAAGAAGCCAACAAACCACCTGCTTTACCTCCTGCATCCTGCCAAATAGCCCTTTCCAAAAACCTTCCTGGATTTTAAAATATCTTCTAATTTTTGGCAAAATAACACAAAAGGTGGTGGTAGTAGGAAACAAAATTAAATCCTGAATAGAAAAAAACCCAACCTGTCTTGCAATATCAACAATAGTTCTTCAAAATACATTTCTGATGGGCTTCTAGAGACAGCAATTTTTGCATGACCAAAAGGTGGATCTTCAGCCAAGAGCTACTCACCACAAGGTACATGGCTAAATTTCAGGTACCTGCAATAGGATGTGCCTGTAGAATTAGGTAATGAGAAGTCCCTCAGGGGTCAGTACTGGGACCAGTACTTTTCAATCTATTCATTAATGACCTGGCTGAGGGAACAGAGTGCACTGTCAGCAAGTTTGCTGCTGACACTAAAGTGGGTGGAGTGGCTGACACACCAGAGGGTTGTGCTGCCATTCAGTGAGACTTAGAGAGGCTGGAGGGTTGGGCAGGGAGACAGTGAATGACATTCAACAAGGCCAAGTGTTGAGTCTTGCACCTGGGAAAGACCAACCTCATGGATCAGTAGAGGTTGGGGACTGAGCTGTTGGAGAGCAGTGAAGGGGAGAGGGATCTGGGGGTCCTGGTGGATGGAAGGATGACCATGAGGCAGCAGAGTGCTCTTGTGGCCAGGAGGGCCAATGGGATTCTGGGGTGGATTAGAAGGGGTGCGGTTAGTAGGTCATGAGAGGTTCTTCTCCCCCTTTACTCTAACGTGGCGAGGCTGCATCTGGAATATTTTGTCCAGTTCTGGGCCCCTCAGTTGAAGAAGGCTAGNCACAAAGATGATTAAGGGGCTGGAACATCTTCCTTATGAGGAAAGGCTGAGGGAGCTGGGTCTCTTTAGCTTGGAGACTAAGGGTTGACCTCATCTATGCTTTTAAATATGTGAAGGGTGAGTGTCAGGAGGATGGGGTCAGGCTCCTCTCAGTGGAACCTGCTGACAAGAAAAGAGGCAATGGCTGTAAACTGAATCACAGAATCATAGAATGGCTGAGGTTGGAAGGGACCTTCAAGACCATTTAGTTCCAACCCCCCTGCCATGGGCAGGGATGCCACACACTAGACCAGGTCGCCCAGGGCCACATCCAGCCTGGCCTTGAACACCACCAAGGATGGGGCATCCACAGCCTCTCTGGGCAACCTGTTCCAGTGCCTAACCACCTTCCTGGTACAGAAATTCCTCCTAATCTCTAATCTAAATTTCCCCTCTTGTAGCTTGTAGCCATTTCCCCTTGTCTTATCACAGTTTGAGAACCTAAAAAGTCTCTCCCCTTCTACCCTATAATCCCCCTTTAGGTACTGGAAGATCCTAAAAACAAGATCCCCTCGAAGCCTCCTCTTTTTAAGGCTGAACATATGATTCTATGATTCTGTGATTAGAAAGAGCCTATCCCACACTACACTATGTTACTCACAGTTCAGGCACAAGTTAACTCAAGCCTGAGGGTTTAGTTCTGTTACTCTTACCATCACATTAAATAAGCACTATATCATTCACAAGATGTTCCAGGAAAAGGTACTCCAATTGCTCAAATTTTATTTGGAGCAATGACTGCTGGGAAAAAGAGCAGAATCTTCACCATTAGTATAACAGCAGAATCCCATGGCTGAGCTGAACCTCAAAGATCATCTAATCCACCTCCCCCAAAAGCTCAGTTACATGCATGTATCATTCCTGACACACTCCTGTTCAAAATCTCTCATGATGTAAATTCCTCAACACACTGAGGCAGCCTAGAGCTCCACCAGCCCTTCAGCAGCAGCATTTATCCTGCTTGCTCTACACTGAGAAGCTGCTCTGCTGCAATTCAGACTAATCACTTCTCTTTCTACTCACTCTGAACTTGGAGAGCAACTTCTTGTGCTCCTCCTTGCAGCCATCTTCATCTGTTTGCAGATGGAAATCTCTTCTCGACATTACAAAGGCCAAGTTCATCTTGGCCACAGGTTGTTTTCTAAGTGCTAAGTTACTCTTCTTGCTCTGCTCTGAACTCTCCCAATTTTTTCATGAATCTCAGCCTATGAAAGTGGACATTGCCCAGCACAGCAGGATTAATCTGCACACCTCACAAGTTATGCTTCTGTTAAAGCACAAACCCCCCACAAACCAGCAGTTCTCCTCAACCTCTGCTTCTACACTTGTTAACCTCTCCCAAGCACAGTCCTTCCTAACACTCAGTTGCTCCTCTTCTACACCTCAAAATCCTTAAAACAGCTTCCAAAGGAAAGACTAACTTAAACATTTTAATGAATTTTAATGCTTTCTAACTGGCCTACTGTAATGTACATTTCTGTCCACTGCTGCATTGGCTGGCATGCCACTGAAACCTTCCAAAAGCAAAGCTCCTTCCTGACTGAGCACAAGCCTTCTTCCTGCTGCCACTGAGCTAAGATCCAGCATTCCTAAAGCTCTGAAGTTATAGATTGCCACTGCCCCAGCTGCTAGATCCACCTCACAATCTCCCTCTGCCTCCTCCTGTGAGCTGATGAACTTAGAAAGGATTTTCATTATTAGTGCAACATTCAAATATGCCCTCTAGAAACAAAAAGTCTGTGTCAAGTTGACTCTAGGCTCATTTATGTTACTGATAAGACAATTGTGGTAACAAAGGGAAGAAAGTAAAAGAGTTACCATTAGAATAAGAAAGAGGACTGGTTTATTTGCCACTGGGATGATGAAAATGATGGCTATAAGGATGAAAACTGTAATTTGAGTTACCACACAGCAGCAATCCAGGAACTTGCTATGAATACAGGAGAAAACTACCCCATTTATGGTCAAAACAAATGTGCTTCTGTTTCTCTCTCAACTTTGCTCTTTCTTTGCTTTGGGCTGGGGGTGGGGAGAGAGAGAGCAGAGAGAAAATAATTTAAATCCAAAAGGCTGATCAAAGACAGATTTCTAAACAAATTCAGCAGTGATTTTAAATTAGAAGCCATAGATTAGGCAATTAGCATCCTTGTGAAAGTGTTACCACAAGAAAAGTATAATTAGGCATCAATTTTTAACAAGGTGCTTTTGAGAATTAAGTCATTCAAGGATATACAAGCATTTTTTTTTTATAAAAGGAAAAAAAAAACAACACAAAACAAAACCAACCCCTTGCATTCTAGCATGGTTCTTTGTGGCTGAAATAAACAGCCATTCAGGATAAAAATACATGGTAGCAGCTCATGCCAGGTATCTCCACAGAAGGCACACTCCCATTTTAAATCTGGGTGGTCTGGCACATCTGTGTTGCTGTAATGGATTGCTGGGCACTGCATCTCAGGGGAAAGACTGCCAAAGGGACTCTCAGATACTCACCTGGTCTTACACTGGTGCCAGCCACAGAAATCTTCAGAGCTGCCTGGAGCTCCTTTGAGTCTTCTCTTCTTTAGCTGGCAGACAGCAGGAACACTACCAATATCACTTTACCATCTTCTTCCCTCCTATCCCTCTTTCCCATCCAACAGGCTTCAAGGGTGGTGTAAAAACTCAGTTTGAAACATTCCTACCCTTAAAGAAAAAGAATGATTTCTACTCCCACTTCCACATGGTACTGCCAGGACATTAGAAGAGAGGAGACAAGCTACAAGCCTAGATTTACTCTTTCCCAGATGTATGATACAGATGCTTGGGTGCACTCTAAAGCCTGCAGATACACACAAATAAAAACCACAGCAAACTACAGGAGGGCCAAAGGAGGGGAGACAACTCCAGTAACTTCAGGTCAAAGTTACAGAAACACCTGGTACCTTATTTTAATACAAGATGTCTGTAAGTAGCTACAAATGGCAAAACCACAGATGAAACCCAGGAATTTTCCCCCAACAAGCTCATGCTGGTTCTTCCCTGCCTTGGCTGTCACAATATTCTCTAATTTAAAGCCATTTCCCCTTGTCCTTTCACTACAGGCCCTCTCCAGTTCCCTTCAGGTACTGGAAGGTCACTATTAGGTCCCCCAGAAGCCTTCCCTTTTTCATTTAGATTACTATTTCTATTTCTTTCTAACTCTTTCCTGGGTGAGGGGCTCTCACTCCTGCATGCATGTGTGTGTATGAGGCTGTGAGTGCCAGCAGTTGGGGTCAGACCATAGGTCAGAGGGCCCCTGTGTCTGTGGTGCCAGCCACTAGAGCAAGGGCAGGTGTGTGATGCCTAGCAGAGACCAAGCTGGACTAACCAGCAAGCAGATGAAGTGACCTAGGAACAAGCAGGGCTGGGTGGATCCCTAAGGGTCAGCTCTGGATGTGAGAGCACAGTGGGGCAGCTCTGAAGACCTGGAAAGTCCTTGGCAGCTCTGGGTGGGGCTGTGCATACAAGAGCCTAACTGGAGTGGGATTGCTGCCTCAGGGGTTGTGTGTCCAGGTGAGAGAAACTGGGGAGATTGGGATCAAAGTCCAGCTCCTGGGCAGAGCAAGAGCCTGAGCCCTGCTGCTGGAGGGATCCACTCTGTACATATGTACATAAACTCCTTCTAGTAGATCTCCATCCTGCTCAGGCAGAGTGGGAAGCAGGGTGAGGCTGCTGGGTGCTTGAGGGAGTGCATTGTGAGCTGCATGGGCAGGCATATCTACAGGTAGTGTAGCTGTGTGCTTTATGTTCACATGTCTGGTAGGAACACATCTTTACTCCTGCTAGTGATAGGATCTGGGGTCACTGAGCTGCAGCAGCATCACCTCTTCTGGGCTGTTCCAACTGGCATGATGTGTTTTCTTCTAACAGAAAGCATCACACAGCATATGCATTTCAAACAGCATACCAGGTCAGAACACAGCCATTTCCCCTTTTATTTATGGTTGCAATTAAGATCTTACAGAGCCCTGAACCTGTGGGTTGTGCTCAGCTACACTAACATTCAACATATCTCCCTTCTCTGTGATCAGTAACCTGCTGCTTGACAGGTAGTTCTAGTGATCAAGGCTTGGCTGAAGCTCCCAGCTTCAGTCCAGCAGGGCTCTCATCTGCAGGATGTTATTCCTCACCACCCAAGGGAAAGGAAAAAAAAATAATAAAATCAGAGCAGATGATTAGGGAAGAAATGATAAAAGGAGGAAACAAACCACTGATGTTGACAGGCAACCACAAAGAAACATGAAAATGAGGGAGACAAGTGGGTTGGAAAAGGAGTTGATTTCAGAAAGGCATAACAAGTCCTTGTAGCTCAGTTAGCCTGAGCAGGAATCTGAGAAATACAGTGAGGTTTGTATGGCTCTGAAGTAGCAGTGGCAGCCACGAAAAAGACAAGTGACAAATAGCACATTATGTTTTCCTCTATCTTTTAGAGCATCTCCTACTTCCTTCTGAACCTAGAAGTACACTGAAAATATTTCACATAAAATAGAGCAACCACAGACAAGAAAATTTAATCTAAGTTTTCTAAAGAAGTGATTAGGTGATTAGGGAATATGGATGTGACAAATGAGTTAATATAAAAGCTACATACAGATACATGGGCTTAAACATTTGCAAGATGAGATTCAAAGAAAGTAAAATGAAGTTCCAGCAAAATAAAATGAATTGTGGTAGATGTACAGCTAAGTGCCTAAGCACATGGAAGCAGCACAGCTAAGACTTCTGCTGTGAAAATTAAGAACTACAAACCACATCAACATGGTTGAGTTCTTCTGCTAGTATCAGCATAAACAGTATTTATGAAACAGTAGCATCTTCCATGTTTTTGTAAAGCCAAACAGAAGTAAACATACCTAAAGGATATCCCAGGCTTCAGGAAAAATATTTAAGGAGTTCCAGTAACCTGGCACTACTGCTGCTAAAAGACTTATCTAGCCAAGATGCCAATATAACTATTAGCCATCTAACCTAAGGTGACATTTTAAAGCAAGAATTGTGAAGTATGACTAATACCAAACACCTACAACTTGCCCTACTTTGTTTCCCATTTAAATTACAGCCTATTGGGAAAAAAATTACTATTGGTAAAACTCAAACCCCCACCATTGTACAGCAACCACATGAACCACAGCCACAGAGCAACCAGAGCAGTAAGGAACTGAGCTGCCATGTTTTGTTACCTTTTGCATGGATTTCTGTCTCTTGCCTTTCCTCACCCTTGTTCTTCCCAAAATGCAACACTTCCCATGCCTTCAGCTCCTGACAAGAAGAATACCACTGCCCTCTCTCAGAGCTGCTAGGCAGGCCTCAGAGGCATGATCAGCCTTTCAGCTCATCAGCAGAGCTACAATGCAACTCTCTGCCATTGCTTTCAGGCACAAAACAGAAGCACATCCCTCAAACACATCACACACTTGCCTCAGGACTAAAGCAACTAACCCATCCCAAATGGTCAGATCTAATGAAGTAAAGGTACCTAGTAGCAGAAGTCTGCTCAAGGAGACTGCAGGGTTCTACCCCAAGCAGCCTCCACTGCTTCTCCTCCACCTCTGGATTAAGTCTGAATTGCTCTAGATCATTTTGCATTTGCAATGGCACATGTCAGAAAAGATGAGTGGTTCCTGCTAAAGCAAGCTTGGAAATGCAAGCCTCAGACACTTTGGGGTAACTAGCCACCACTCTTATACCTGGGATAGGACACAGAAATGATTGCAAAGCCTCTGCCTTCCTAGCAGATTTTCCAGGGCAGGCAAAATCCTTATCTCCTCCTTCTCCAGTCATGCACATAGCAAGGCACAAAGGTCTTTAGGAATCTGCTTTTCCTGTTGTACTTCTGCCTGCAGTATGAGTATCTTACACATTCAGAGAACAAGATCACAAGATCTAACAGTATTATATGAGGCAGTAACTGGAGGTGGTTAGCAGTTTTTGAAAGATCAGACTCCCAGGAAAAACTCTGCAGTTACACTTTCATCATTTGCTTGACTAGTTTGCTTTTTCCAAATAAATTTCTGAATTCAAACATTAGCTCAGCAACATTTAGCATGTTTCCAGTGTTGTAGATGATAAATGAGGGTCTGATTTTACATTGATGGACTGCTCTCATTAAACTTTTGGAATGGAAAGAGGATTTTCTAATTTTTTGCAAGCTTTCTCCTCATTTTTTCCAATAGCTCTTCTGCTTGTAATGTGTTTCCTAAGTCTCAAAGCACTTACCCAGAGCAACATTATTCCCATTGTATAAATGAAGAAAAAGAACCAAACCACACAAGTGAGAAAGAAACAACTTGCCCCCAAATTCCATCACTGAGAAATGCTAACAAAAAGGACTGAATCTAAGCATGCTAAGATGCAATCCACAGTCCTGCCAGATTGATCACACTGCCTTCCACAGATGGGGAAATTCATTGCAAATCTAGAATAATTTGGGTTGGTTTGCTGTCTTTTTAATAAATAAATCCATGTGGAGGAGATCACATGGATATTGAGGTGCTAGAGTGTGTCCAGAGAAGGGCAAACAAAGCTGATGAAGGATCTAGAGCACAAGTGTTGTGAGGAGCAGCTGAGGGAACTGGGGCTGTTCAGTCTGGAGAAGAGGAGGCTCAGGGGAGACCTTCTCACTCTTTACAACTCCCTGAAAAGCAGGTTGGAGGGAGGTGGAGGTTGGTCTCTTCTCCCAAGTAACAAGTGAACAGGATGAGAGGAAATGGCCTCAAGTTGTGCCAGGGGAGGTACAGGTTGGACATTAGGAAAACTTTCTGCCCTTGGAGAGTGGATAAGCACTGACCCAGGCTGTTCAGGGCAGTGGTGGAGTCACCATTCCTGGAGATGTTCAAAAACCCTGTAGACAGGTCACTTTGTGACATGGTTTAGTGACACAGTGGTGTTGTGTCAATGCTTGGACTTGATGATCTTGGAGCTCTGTCCCAACCTTATTGATTCTAGTCTATTAAAAAGTCTGCATGTGTACCTGAGGAAGCTCTCATTACTGTGACTCCTGTGCATCTTTACACTTGATCTTTGCATTAACTTCATTGTCTCCCATGTCTTAGGAAGGCAGAAGTGCAGAGTGACTCGAAAATGTGCTTTTTCTTCCTAATGGCTGTCAGTGGGATTTTAATATCAGCACCTTAATGCTTTTTTGCATTGAGAGTGTTTTAACAGTGAAGTAAGCAATATGCTAGAGTGTCTTAATGGAAAAGTTTTAAGAAAAAGCTAATTAATACTGAAGTCTTTATATGCACAGCCCTTTTCTGGCTATGATTAATTCTGACTTTGATTTTACAGCATACATGAGCTGTTTTAAAGTTATCTATTCTTAATTACATGTTCTCTTTCAACTGTCCCCTGGAAACAATATTTGGCTGTGCATTCTGAATAACAATAAAGCACAGGCTACAGCTGCCTGCAAAAAAACCCCAAACCCTTAGCTCCTCTAATACCTAAGCTTTCCCAAATGCAAGCTTCAATTCAGGCAGGTTGTTTACTTAGCTTTAAACATGTTAACTAGGTCATTGAATGAAGGGACTGGAAATGCTCTAAATTAGACCATGACTTCACACTCTCATTGCACTGGACCCCCTATGTATTATTCCCCCCTACCTAGCAAAAACTTAGCTGAAAAAGCCATGGCACTTGATTACTATTTAGAATTTGTATATATCCATATACACAGACCAACTCTGCAAACAGCTAAACCCTGAAGCCCAGTTTGAGCCCTTACATCATCTGATAGAGTCATTGCCAGCTGCTTTTTTAATTTCAACATAATTACTGCTGGTTGACTATTCATATTCTGCTTTGCATCCAAATGCTCATTTTCTCTGCTTAACCTTCACCAGCTAGTACTGATGCTATTGCTCATTTTGGAACTACAGACCTTTCTGTCCTGAACATAAACTCCATCCATTTACTTACAATAAAAATGCAAGTTACTTCCAATTTATTACACATTCTGCATTTCATAAACACCTGGTGCAGAGCAGTTCTCAGCTCAGCAGACAATAAATTAGTAGAAGTAACTACAGCTTATGGCACAGCAACTAAGAACAAGCAGATTTAAAAAAATAAATAAATACTGGAGTACAAACCAAAGAACACTGCAACATCCCCAAACTTAGGAGAAAAAAAAAAGTATTAACAGAGTAGAAAGCTCTTCTCTTCCCAGTTTTGCAGGAACAGGTCACAAATGCAGCAACTTGAGGCTTATATATTTCACAGAAAGAATTACAAGATCTCAGACTGAACCAAGCAACTTCACCCTCATTTTAGACTTACATTTCAACTAAAAAAAAAAGATGTAATCATCTACAACCTTAGAAAAGAAATGTATTATGTTAAATCCTTTGAAAATAAGTAATAAATAACAGAAGATTAATCTACAAAAACTACTATAAATGATGATACCATTTCCTTTTGGGGAAGGAGGAAAAGACATCATTGGCTGAGAACACTCAGTTGTTGAAAGTGCTTTCTCAGAGGATGCTAAAAGCAGAAGAGACAAAAGCCTCTTTCTAGAGTTTTCAGAAATTCTAGCTCACTTTTTTCCTCCTTTTACTCCAAGATCAGCATTGCTCAGACACACATCCATAGGGCTGAGCTTGAATGCAATATTACTGACCTTACTGACCTCCTGGAATCTACTTAACTCACATCAAAACAGTTTTAAAGCAGAAGTCCTCAAGAAGCAATTCAAAAGCCCACAGGCTTCACCAGGGACACCCAAACATCAGTTCACAACAGAATGAGGTGGATGGGTGAGGAACTGTACTCCCTTTTCTTACAGCATCTACTACAATACTTGCTCTGCAAGAAAAGTGCTGGAAGAACTAACTGATCATCCTTTTCTCACAGGTCCTCCACACCCCCAGTGTTAGGTTTATTTATGTCTTCCCCAGCTCCATCCATCTCAAACCCAGCAGCTCTGCCAAAACCACTCTTACTGTTTCTGCAAACACACTTTCCCCAGAGTAACTTCACAGTTCACCTCCCTATAGAGCTCCATCATCCCCATTAGCACATCTCAGAGCAGCTCAATGAGGGAAGTCATCCCAAAACACATAAGGATGAGGGAATGGGAACTCAAATTCTGCCCTACTGAAAACTCCTCTTTCATGTTTTCAAACCTCAGCATCTTGGCTTTCCAGTATTATTTCTCAGTTATCCTTTCATAGAATTCCAGCAGTCTGTCTTCCAGGAAGAAGGCTACTGGGCACTGCAAAACCCCTCTGTATGCCTTACAATGCCAGCTTTCCATGGCACAGCCTCAGCCCAGGATGTTCTTATGTTGTCCAGTTTATTTATACAAATTCTCAGTTTGTTACTGGGAATCCAGTGCAAGACCTGGCAGTCTTGTGTAAATCATTCAGTCCTAGGAGGTGCAGAACCTGTGCTCAATCTCACTAAGATTAGATGCTTGCCTGTGCATGGATCCCCATCTGTAGCATCTCTCACTTTGCCCCTTTCTGGAGAAAGCCCACTTCTGGAATCCAGGATTTTCTCCTGTGAGATGCTGCTGACTTATCATCACTAAAAAAAGCATCACTAAAGCATCTCAGAAATGTCAAGGGGATGCCTTGTCACAGCCCTGCACACAAATCCCCACAAGCCCTCTCAAACTAAAGGACATTTCTGACCAAGCTGTGTCATACACTTGAAATGTATCCAAACCCAGCATTTTTCCTGCCTTTTGAACAGAACAGCAGTCTGTCATAGGAATGTCTGACCTAATACAGTTCCTGAGCACAAAAGTATTTATGCTTCTTCCATATCTTCCCAAGGGAGGAAACACTTAAGAAACATTCATATGCTTAAGCTCAGAAAGATGATAGAGAAAGGACTTGGTAAACTCTCTCACACACACAGACAATGCAGTATTTAAATGCTAAAAAAACCCAGAACTTGTTTTCTCTTTACACTATTTTCCTTTTCATTACAATTTTTTGTGATTATTATGACTACTACTAGTACCATTATGATTTAATTTCAATTATGGAACTGTTCTTAACCCATGAGTGTCCTCACTCTTCCCCTTTCAATCCTCCATCCTGCAAGTGTCTATGTGGGGCTGAGCTGTCAGCTTGGGTTCAATCATGACAGAAAGTAACACCACAAAACTTACACTGAAAGATTGATTTTTAAAAACTTCTAAGGAACTCTTGGAGTATGCAAAGGCTGAAAGCAATCAGCACTAACAGCAGTAGCAGTTATGATGCACAGGCCAGAGATACCTACATGTCTAGTCAGAATTTTCTAAGGTATCCCACCTGTGACTCCCTCTGTCACTCTCTGACAGAGGTTTTCTTCCTACAGTTTGCACATGCCAGAAGAATTTATCAGGTAGATTTGTCATCTTAACAATATCCAAACACCAAGAGCAGACAACTATAAAAAAAGAGGGAAGCAACAGGTTTTAATTTTCTGTTTCAAACCAGATTATAAGTGGTGTTTTTAATAAAGATCTGCTTTTCCTTATAAAGCTCCCAAGGCTCAGTGCTGACAGGACTAAAGGTTATTACCCTGGCTGTAATAAAACTGCCACAGAAGTTACCGAGAGCTCTCCCCACGTAAGGAGAGCAGAGCTGAACACTTGGTTTTGTGGCAAGTCTTTCATTTCTTATCCAAGTAACTGGTTCAAAGAGTCTTGCTTGGCAGAGGCCAAAAGCCCTTCCACATCATGGACTGCTCAGTGAGCTATGCAAGATATGTTAGGGGTTCCAGGCTGTGCTCTAACTGGGAGCTGTGTGTTGAATCTCACAAGCTAAGACCACTCTTAGTATGGTTGGATCTAAACAAACTGCCATGATGACTGTGACAGTGAAGAAGTCAGAAATCATACTGACATGGAGGTTCATCTGAGACACAACTGAGGTGTTGGTCACAGTGCTAGTGGCAATATGATCCCCCCCAGGACTTGGTGACAAGATCTTGTGTTCTGTGAGAACACCTGGAGATCCACTCTGTGGTCTCACATAGTAGCTAGGCCAACAGGTCTAACTTGCTCTGAAAAAGCTGTGCACACAGGAGATCTAAGAATGAGAGACACTTAAAAATGAAGTGTGTTTTCTGCAAAGGAAAAGAAGAAATAGCAGGAATATCCCAGGACAATATTTGTTTCTTGTTAAGCATTAAAAGTGGCAAGCAATGAAAATGTGCACAGAAACCCACCACGGCTATGTCTCGGGCTGCCAATGGGAGTGACACCATTTGATCTTCAAACCCTTGCAAGAGCAAAACACTTGTCTGGCACAGCATAACTCACTGCAGCATCCAGGAGTGCTCTATGCAGAGGAAAGAGCTTTAAAGCTACCATCTCTCTGCATTTTGAAGTGGTATCTGTAGTATATCACTCCCTCTGCTCCTCTGGAGTCTAAGCAGAATGCTAAGTAAAAAAACAAAAAACCAAAAGACAGCAGCTAAAACAAACCAAAAACACAAACAGAGAAAAAAAACACCCCCACACAGACAAACAAAAAAACCCCAAACACAACAAACCACAGAAAGAAGAAAAAAGACACAAGGGAACAGCAGGAGCTCTGCTACAAGGGGGAACAGTCAGTTTTTAGGTGGCATGAATATGTTTATGAAACTGCAAGGCCTTTGCTTTTTCAGACAAATCTGTTTGAGATCACAAAGAGTAACTGTGTTTACTCTCAGAACTCCTCCTGTCTCCACTGAAGAGGGAAAACATACTTTGCTTTCTATGTAGATATCTCTACAGCTTCTTTTCTTTTTTTTTTTTTTTTCCCCCCCTCCTAAAGTTTGGAGCATATTTTTGCCAAATTGTGTATTTCTCCCCATGGAACTACTTCCCAAATTGCCAACAGAAAAATATCACTGTCATGCCTTCCCCAACTAGACTCTCAATGTAGAAAGCCTCATGGTTCAGGTGTTCTCATTCATGGAAATACAGGAAAATCAGTTACTACAAATTAATTTGATGGAGGTCTTGGTGAAGGTCACAGCCTCTGCAGATTGAATTTGGGGTTCTGCTTACTGATTTTGGCAATAAACAGGATTCCAAACAATCACAGCTTCTACAATATGTGTAACACAAACTTGTCTTACTCAAAGTGTATTTCTAGGTAAGAGTAAACTCCTTAGTGAAGCACTATTTCATTTTAGGGAGAAGGTCAATATTGCTGGGAAAAAATATCAGTGTCCATTAGAATTGCAGTGACACTTACTGTATTTATCAGTTCAAGAGGAGATAAGTGCTTTATCCCTCATTAAATTTGTATCACATCCCAAAATAAAGGGTAACATTTATTTACAACAAGCTATGAGGAGACGAAGCCAGAGCATTCAGAGGTCAAGGCCTGTCATATGGAAACTAAGAATCACTACATTGTTTCAAATGCTCAGTTGGGAAAAAAATCTTCCAGCACATTGCCAATCTACAACTGTGAAATTCATCTCTGTTGTTTCTCAGAGCTGCATTCTCTGTGTATTCTGATGCCACTAACACATCTTCTGACAAGAGTATGTAAGGTCGTGTTTCTCCTACTGCTTTTACAGCACTAACAAGCAACAGATACTGAGCTGGATGTTATACTGAAGGTATATAACTGAATTTAACTGAAGGTTTATAAGCCAAAGATTTCCTGTCTGATATTCTTGAAGGAAGGAGGGATGGACACCTACCTGTCAAAGGAAGGACAGTGTTTGTTTGAAGGGAAAATTAAAGAAGAATAGAACTTGTCTCACATATGAGTAAAAACTGATACAATTAAGATTACTTTAAATGCAAATTGGACTTTTTTTGCTACTGGAAAACATGAGGACAAGGCAAATATGATCAAACCAGGTTCTCCTGGCTTTTTCCTAAACCTACCAAAGTTTGTGCAGGAGGTGGTAGGTTGACAGATCATAGCCACAGTAAACTCTGCAAATCCTTGATCATGTTTTTGTTCCATGCAGAATCTAAAGAGAGCATGCATTAAGCTACATATTAAACCCCTGAGATTTACTGTGATACACCCATTGTGAATTGATAAGCTTGTTCTAAAGGAGCTGTTAACAGCTGGAAGCACATTAAAGCCTAAAACCAGAGTCACAACTCACCCAAAGTGCAGCAGAACAATGTTACCTGGAGATGATGATGGAGAGGAGAAGTAAAATGAGCTCCTGTTCCCAAAGGTTCCAGGAAACACTGACCAACAGACTCTAGAAAAATACAACTCTAAGAACTCTGCAAGGCAGGTCAGCCTGTGGTAGCTTATGAAGGTTAATTAGTCAGGGTTTAAAATACAGCTGATACAATAAAGCTAGTAAGGATGATCCTTTATTTTGTGATTGTTTCATCACTGTAAATCTTTATTGTTAAATAAATACACTCATGTGTCTTTTGGTCTTGTCTAATGATAAAAATCAATGCTCTAGTCTGGTATTTGCCAGGCCACAGAGTTCCCTTCAGCACTCTGTTCACCAAAAGCCATCTGGCAGATTTCTAGGGTATTAGCATCCAATGAGAGATGCAACTTTCCAGGATTTTTGGTTAATTCACCATTAAGCTCCAGGGACTCACTGATGAAACAACTTAACTGGAGCAGAGTTACCTCTTTTTATGAACGGCAGCTTAAGCCTCTGACAAATAACAAGACAGTGGACACAGAGCTTGGAGATTTTGGGGTGTCTCTGAAAAGATGAGGAGACTTCCTGGAACAATGCTCTATTCTGAAAAGCAAACTATTTAATGATCTTAAAATGGTAGATGTGTGTAATTAGGCAGATAGCAAGAACTACAGTTGTACTTCAGATTTAGTTCATTTTTTTTCCCCTTCTGTAGCTGTTTATGTTCTGTTTATAGTTTCTACTACGTCTCAACCCCAGAATACATATCTCCCCATCTCTCTAGACTAACTGTTGCTTTCACTGTTATACTATAAATACATTATGACCATTATGATTGTGTGAAACAATCTCCATTTGACTCACGAGGATTTCATGCAACCATTTTCTGTTTCACTTCAAGGAGTTCATCCCTTAAGTTTGTCTTTGAATTTCACCTTCAAAAGAACCTAAAACTGATCTGAAATCCAGTCAAGGCTGCAAAGCCTTGCCTTGTTTCAGGTCAAAAGCTCATGAAAGTGTCAAATTCCCTGACCAAAGCAGAATCAATTCACTGAAGAAAAAAAATCTCTTCAGTAAAAGGGAATTATCCTGTTCCTTTAAGCTCAGCAAAACTCAAACTGTTTAAAATCATTAGTTGGAGGCTCAACTCCAACCTCTTTGTGAAATGCCCTGTTATCTCCTCCACAGAAACATACATTGAGAAAGGGAATGCAGAGTGTAACATTTGTTTTGTAAGATAGCCTTATATTTAAATCAAATGGAACTGAAAAGGTGCTATCTGCACTGAAACACTTCCCTGCTCCACAGAATCACGACACCTGCTAAATTTGACATCCTTTCACACAACCCATGATGCTGTTTCAACGTTTCCAGCTATTTTTCTACCACACACACTAGTTAGCAGTCCAACCTCCCTCCTCCTCCAGCATCTCTTTTGTATTGCAACTGCCACAAACATCAGAAGTCCACAGCCAAAGGCAGCACATGTCTGAGGACACACGTGCGCTTTGCACAAGCAGTAAAGGACAGACAGGGTCAGGATCATCACAGCAGAGATGAAGTCCCACACTTCAGGACAGTGAAACTACAACCTTTGGGCAAGCTTCCAAAATCCCCTTATTATCTGCTGCTACAGCTAGTACTGGAACATGCTCTTGTAAATACTGCTAGCTGTTGCTTACTCAATGCAGGCAGAGATAAGAGTTGTCTCAGTCTAGAGCTTGATGCTGTAGTTTTGGGGTTCTGCTCATTTTTGTGCCACTCTAGAAAGGCAGAAGACTTCCCACAATCTGACAGGATTGATATCAAGTGGATAACTTTCTCCTCACCCTTGTTTTGTAAGAAAGAATACTTCTAAAAGTGTAGCAACACACAGAAGGAAAACTAAAATGATGCTCTTTAAACACAAACATGAAAGAACCCAAAAGCTTAGACATCTAAGGGAGAACCTTTGCCTGAATGGAAATAGTACAGGTTGTTGAACACTCTGTCTCCAGATGACTTGGGCTGCTGTAATCCATACACTCTACCCATTCCACAGCTAAAGACAGGACAACGTACTCCACCCTTTTGATTCTGCAGTCCAGCAGTGCCTTGTACTTGCCTTATTACACTGTTTTATCTCTAAAAGGCAGGTGAAAAGCCCATGAAGGGAAATGTTCACAGCTCCTTGGATTCTTCTTTCTCAGGAAGAAATGAGATTTCAGGAACAGGATGTCAGCCAGTTGTGGTCACTGCTTCTCTCTGGGACTCGAGAAGGAAGCTAAGCTAAGCTCTTTTAGTTGATGCCCTGATAAGCTCACCTACACACACACAGGAGCACAGAGAGGCAATGGCAGGGGGAGAGCCCAGCTAATTCCCTGCCAGGTCACCCAGTGTGCAGGCACCAGCAGCTGGGGAATTCTCCCAGTTCTCTTTCCCAGCATTAGACACAACCACACATTCGCTATGCACGGTGACTCTTGGTGGAAAAAGTGCTGCCCATGACATTTCTCCTTCAAGCAGCCTTTAAATACCCCTCTTTAATAAACATGCATTTGCCATTTTATTCTTTCAGTTTCTACCAGTATAAATCCTGGCTCCAATTGTAACTTTTCACCTGCTCAGAGGAATTTTTACTCTTTCCTCAATATTAAAGATGTTGTTTGCTAAAGAAGAAAGGGGAGAGAAGCAAGGAGAGGATCTGCTCTCTGCATCTGCTAGATATTCTAGAATACTCTTGGCACTTTCAGGCATGAGAGAAGGAACACAGAGATGCTGCTGACTAAGCATACATGGTTCATTGGTCAGGAGAGCAACTGTACCTTCCCCTCTTCTTTCTGTGCTTTCATAGTGTAGGGCACATGGAGCTCATAGCAAATATTCTTACTGGAGAAACTCCTGACACAGGAAATAATTTGATTTTAGAGGGGCCAGTAATCAGCATATAAACACATTTTAAGGGTAGCAACTGAACCAGCAGTAGTGAGAATCTCTCCCCAGCAGCTTAGGACAAATCCACTGGGCCCATTCTCAGCAGCTGCTGACAATGCCTTTGCTCAGAACCCCCAACTAAGGCAGCTGCAGTGCTTTGACCCCTTGCACACTGCTATATAAACAGATCCCTAGGTAGCTAAGGTGGAGTACAATTAAGCCAACATCTTCCAAAAAGAGGGTTTAGGATCTTTAACACCCAGAGAGGAAGACTCTGACTTTTCATCTCAACCCAAGAGACATCAGTGTCTTCCCTGCAAGTTGCAAACTGCAGACAGCTTACAGTTATGACAAGTGGCTCCACTGTATCCAGTTCCATCACAAGTGCACTTGAAGCTGTCCCAGGTCTGGGTGCATTTGCCACCATGTTCACAGTGATTGGGCACACACCTGTCAGGAAGAGATGCAAAGACAAAGAGAAAAACCAACATGAGCATCAAGACTGACAGACAGCTAAACTGAGCTGCCCAAGCAGCTTAGCACATCCATGGCTGGTGATTAATCCTTGTTTTTGTAGGCAGATGCAGAGTTTGGATCTGAACAAACAACTGCACAACAGATGATTCATGGAGGCTCTGCTGCAGCCCTTTTCCAAACAGCAAAACAGCACAATAAAGGTGGAATCCATTCACCCTTCCTAAACTAGGGTTCTAGGCTAGGTATAACTGGTACTTAGCTGGCAAAGCAAGTCACACCTCCTCCTGCTGAGCAGGAATCCAGCCCCACAACTGACTGAAGGTTAAAGAAAGAATGCCAGTGATCTGCTATTGATCCTCCTGTTGCCAGCAATGGGATAAAGTGGAGGCAGACTGCCTGCTGGCTAGGATAGAAATCACTAATGCTGCATTAATAAAACAACAGGTTCCAGGATGAAAGCTCTGAAAGTTTTTTTCACAGAGACTTGTAGCAAGTGTTGCTCACCCTTCTCCCACCCACCTGCTTTTCTTCTCCAGCTACTCTGCTGCTGGAGAGTGGAAGGAATAGAAGAGACAAAGTGGAGCAGCAAAAGTTACAGCAGAACAAGTATTCCTTGTTTGAAATGTTATCTAAACATGATTTCAAAGATTTGAGTCTGGTCAGTTTCTTAAAGATAGTTAAAAATGACAATTACCCTGTACCTTTGAAACCATTACATTTATTTTCTTTGCCAGGGCAATATAATTTCAAATAATGTGGGTTTTTTTCTTATTAAATTCCTCACAGTCAGACTCAGTGCAGGTTCTGCACTTTTTTATGAAGGACTAGAAGAGCTTTTCTTTCATGTTGAATTGGCCAAATCTAATTTAGGAACTACACTTTTTTATTCTGAGATTAAAAATGAAAATTAGACAAATCAAAATATTTTCATAAATGCATTACAAATTAAGTGTCCTTATCCCTAAGACACATCTGAAGTTATCCATCTCCTGTGACAGTTAACAAAACTTAGTTAATAACAACACTGTTATTAGTAGATAACACCCAAAGAAAGTTATCCTTTCCTATGAAGCAGTTCACTGAACCCAAAAGCACCCAGGTGAACCCCCTCTAAGCTTATGGTCTGATATCAACTCAAGTTCCACTGGCATCCATGACTCAATACCAACAATATCCCACGAGACAAAAGACATTAAGACTGGAAGGCTGTGTACTCCTGTTTCTAAAAGGTGTTTGGTTTCCTGCATGCCAGTACAAGCACCTCAGAACACACACAATCCAGATCCCTCACATTCTCTGCCAGCCTGGAGCACTCAAGGCCACCCTTTCTTTCTTCTTCAAACAGATCAGAAAACACTGGCTTGGTTCAAACTGCTGCTTAAAGAAACGCTCTTCTCAAGCAAGAAACAAAGCATCTGAAAAACATTGTTTTCAAAGTAAAAGACAGTGAAACTACCTGAGGCAATTTTCCCAGCTCAGTAAATTCTGTTTTCAACATGGTTTAAGTGAATTTGTGCAGTTTTTAAGCCGTGGCAGGCTAAGTGAATGATAGCTGATTACTGCTAGTCAGCTAAAGGGAGATGACTTCCTGCTGTCTTCTCAACAGCACAGAAGAAAAACAAGAGCATATAATAGCACATGTCTAAACACACAGACAATTAGCAATTTGTGTGAATCCATGGCTGGTAGGTGGAAGAGCAGAGGAAGCAGAAAGCAGTGACATTTCAAAAAAACAATCCCCTAAAAGTAACTTTTATTCAAGGATATAAACACCTACAACAGTTCCTAAATCTGAAGACAGCTTTGTATTCTTCCCACCCTTTCAAAATATCTGCTTTGATGTATTTGCTTCTTCATTTACATTTGCACATACCTTACCTGAAAAGTATTTTTCCAATGGCCAAGCTAAAGTGTTTTCTGTGTGGATTTCACCAGCTATTTATTGGAAGTCTCAAACATAATGCCAGCAACTAGTTTCACATTTTAGTACAGAATAACTTACTTTTATTGTAGCATAACTAGTAAAGATACTGCATTATTGACTATATAGCTGAGGTAAATGGCTTAATCTAGGGAAATATGAAAAAAATATATTTATCCATAATCATTTAATGGAGCATATTAAGTCATAAAACCAGAGCTATTCAGCAAACTCCTTAATTTTATACTTCTAGTAAAATGGTTGGACTAGCCTAGTCTGCATTTGCAAAATTTCTTTGTTACTCATCTGCTTTTCCCTGTTCTAAGCATGGTGCAGTTAGAAACAGGGAGTAAACAATATGTTAATATTAGTGCTACCTTGAGTTTCAATCAGGCTACAGGATCATTTCCTTAAGTCCTTCCTCCACCCTCAATATTCTATTACTTTATCAGCTAGGTTTATTAAATCCATTAGCTAACTTCTGTAGCAAAAACTGCTGCTCACCTGTCCACTTTTTGTTCAGACTCTACCCAGTATAATAGAGTTTACTGGAAATTTTAGGCAACCAGAATGTAGAAATTATAAACAAAACCCCTCCTGAATTCAGTAGAGGTATCAAGAAGAATATGATTTCTAACTGTAAACTCCAGTATCTTTAAAACATCTTTCTTACCATAGAATAAGATGTGGCAGGGGGGTTGGACTTGATGATATTTCAAGGTCCCTTCCAACTCCTAACATTCTATGATTCTGTGACTATGTTTCTAGGCACTTTCATTCTTCAGTCTTCTTTTAGGCTGCATTTGGCCCAGGCAGTTCCCTCTGTGTTTCTGGCAGAGGGGCAAAGGGGCTCAGGCCACATGTCTCATTCTACATCTGGTTGCACCATTGTTCCATCCCCTGTCATCTGACAACTGTATATTCAGTGATGTGATAGGGGAGGGACCTAAGGGCAGGGAAATGGCCTCAGAGACCTCTCCAGATTCCCTTCTAACCCAGATTATTTTCACAACCCATAAGAAATAGAAAACACCACTTTCAATCTCTTCATTTCTCATTCTGTGAGTATATTTTCTCAGTGTTGTGACTCTACATTTAGCCTCTGTTAGAAACAGGTTTTGGTCCCTGTCTCAGTCTTTGTAGAGGACTCTATCCCCCAGGGCAGGGATATTTAATCCATTAACTAGCTTCCCCAGGCAAATTGTGCCCAAGGTGTATAGCAATTGACTCCAGTTCTTAGGTTTAGAGTTCATTTGAACAGCAAGATAAAAAATGTTGCTGAGGAAGCCAAATGTCCACACACAGACTGCTCAGTAAAGTCCCTCAGGACTGGAAAACCATCACAAATCTCACTATTCTCTGCTGCATAACCCAGGCCTTTTCCCCTTGCTTTCCCTTCCTGCTTTTCCTTCTCACTCCCCATCTCTCCTTCAAGTGCAAAATACATCTTGTGTCTAGAGACAACCTAAACTAACTTTCCATATAAATTGGGAACAACCAAACTGAGAAACACCACCAAAAGAGAACTTTCACCTGTACAATTACTCCTCCGCCTGAGAGGTCACAGGAAAAGAATGAACTACACACAGAGAGATTTGACAAACATTTGCCCACTACTATATTGAAAAGAACTCAAATGCTACAGTGATAATGAGAGCATGAGAATTTCTATAGAGCAGAACAAAATGTTCAAGGCTTTTTGCAATGGAAAATAACCTAGCTTGAATTATTTTGAATGTGAAACTCAATTTTTTTCCTTCTCATCATCAAATCCCTACCTAATCTGCTCCTGCTCAAATCTCACCTCATTTCTCTCCCAAATTGTTTCCATTCTGCCTTTCTGTCCATTTCTCTGCCTCAGAACTAACCATCAACAGTTTGTTTTGAATGCTTTTACAGTATTTGTCCATTTGTTGCCCTTTTTATTGCCTCCAAACATTGCCTCCTTGGAGTCCACACCCTTTACCAGCATTTTTTTGCAAAGACCTTTCCAAATGCATACTGCTACCCTTGTTGAGCATGATGCTCTGTTATCCTCACTCACATCCACACAGAATGTTAAAGCATGTTTAAAATTTAACCCTTTTCTACTGCACAGTTACCCAACTGCTCAAGATGACCTTGACAGATTAGGTCTAAAAAATTCACATACAAGGAAAATCATTTAGAAGAGCAATTAATAATGCTTTTAGCTGGTAGTCTGAACCACTGAATATATATAGCTTACTTAAAAGACCTACTGTCAACTAGTAATTAAAATACAAGAATATTCTAAACATATGCATCTGTTTGCAGTGATACTGCTCTTTAATGAGCAGAAGAACACAGTCCACTTGTCATGGTAAAAGCAGTACTGAACAACGAGCTAAGCCAATTAAGGACACATTGCTGCTGCTCCAGAGTCCTGCTGTGCCAACAGATCAAAATGAACCATTCCACAGAGAGTCACTGATTTTCAGAATAGACTAAATAAATGAATAACCACTTGATCTGACCTTTAAGATTCTTGCTTATTTCTTACAGTGTGACAGGTGACTTCGAGATTTTTCAGCTGCAGGATTTGGATTGCAGATGCAAGGCAAAACAAAGGGCAGATGGGAGGGACTGTAAAATTAATTCAGTTTAGCCAGAATTACCAAACTAGTTTTGTTTTCTGCTGACTTCTGAAATAATTGTGCACAAACACATGTAACTGACCCTAGAAGGACCTAGCTTCTCTTTATCACTCACTGTAATAGGAGGTCTCCACGTTTCTCTGATGGATGTTGTCAAACTTGTTCTGTCATGAGATCAAAACAAAGCACTTGGAACTTTTAAAGGCTGTGATTTACAAAGAGCAAATCAATATTAAAATATGCAGTGACATTTGGTTAAGCAAAGTTCCTTTAGGGCATCTTCCTAGAGAATGCTGCCAGACAGTTTTCCAGTGCTATTCTAAGCTGTTTGCATTAGAACGATTAAGGAAGAACTAATGCATACAGCACAAATACCACAGTTAGCTCCTTGGGATTAAGGGATCCTCTTGGGTTTAAGCAGGTTTTAATTTGTATATGGCAATGCAGACACTAATTATTCCTTTCTTTTCTACAGCTTTTAACTCTCAGAGCACTTCACAAGTCAGCTCCTTACAATGAAATCATGCTGGTTCCACTTGATCAATTCCAGGAGCTGGACAACCTATTTCTCTGCCTTTGGGGCAGGAAAACCTCCTGCATCTGTTAGCATAACCTCAGATCTATGGTGACTGACAGCTGAACATCCACTTCTGCCCAACCCAAACTACTGCCACTCCTGCTGAAGCAAAACAGAGGAAGGGGAATGCAGATTCACTTCTCTTGCAGCAGCCAGCAAGAGAGAATTTCACAAGTCTGGTATCCACTCCGTCTGTCCCTTGCAACTGTTTTAACCTTAACAGGAGAGCAGCTCTGGGTGCAGCTGTGGCAGAAGGACAGAGTTGATGGGACAGCACTGGTTTAGCTGTTCTCCATCTCCTCTGGGGTGGGGCAGGAGCAGAACAACAAGATAAACTGGGTGGAAATGGCCCCAAGCTGCAAACAGGACTGTGCTGTGATAATCTTAGAGGCAGAGAATAAACCCACAAACTGATAAACAAACAAATCAGGCTGGATTCAAAAGAATTTCTGTTGCACAATGTTTTAGTCAGCAAAGCCAGGACCAGGTCTTCAACTGGTATAAATAAGAACATCTGCATCCATCTTAAATATTATAAGTCTGTTAAATGGCTTGAAACAAAAGGAAGAATAAACTGTGATGGAAAGGTGGCTACTAAATATGATCTACCAACAGTGGGTCTTTCACCTTTTTCATTACCCTGTGAAGAGCTTTGCCTAGGTAGTAACCAGGTTAAGGATTTTTCCAGTAGATGAGAGTTATTCTGTGTAATATTATTTTGGATTGATGTATCTGAATGTATTATTTAGACACACATGGAGAAGAAGTGGCAGAGAGTCACTAAGCTAACCATGCCAATGTAGTACAATTCAGCCCTCCTGGGGAATAGGAGAAGATGCACTGAGAAACCCCAGAAGAACTTTATGGGGTTTACTCAATAGGCTTCTGAAGAAATCTTTAAACCTTTTCAAGTACTGCCCTATTCAAAATCTGTCTGGAATAATTTTGTATTCATGTAATCACCTCTCCTTTGCTATTTCAAATGGGTGAAGAACATCATAGTGGCTGGGCTTGAGAAGAAACCATAAAATTGATTCTTTGCTGTCTTGTTAATTATTTACTACTTCTGCATTTTCCAGCTTGAATCAAATACAGCTCTTGAGATTCTATGACATCAACTTCACTTTATAACCCCTGTTAGACATTTGGAGAAGGTTTCTCTTGTGAGCAGCCTACACAAAGACAGAACAGTGACTATCCTGTTCCCCTCTAATAAACACTTGGTGATCATGCACTGAATCACCAGGCAAATACACAACTTTATAGAGCTTTGTTTTAAATGAGTTTACTCCTAAATTTATCTGCTGGGGAATAAAGAAACTGATAATTAGAAATCTTTCTGTTTCCTCCTACAACATGAAGAATTACTCAGTAATAAAGATGGTTATACAACTGATGGATGACTTTGTATTAAAAGCACCTTGCTGTGTCAATCAAAACCAGCCATGGGCTGTGACACTCCTCCAGTCCTTGGTGCACACTTGTGATTCAGCTAATCCACCACCTTTTTGTATTTTCCTTTTTACCATCATTACTGCAGGAATCTGGCCACTGTCTTCAAACAGTCTGGAAGATCCCTAGATCAATTCTCTCACAAGCACTGATTTGGAGGTGAAGCTAGGATAAGTCCTGATTGTCTTGACAGAAACTGTGGATCTTGCATTCACATTTACATTATAAATTGTTGATGCCAGCAGCTGGTTCCAGTAACCATATGACCAAAAGAGTCTGCTCTGTAAGTCTTGTAGAGAGCACTTTCTGCCTGAACAGTGAAGGTTTTTTCCCCTTCAAAACAAAAATGTAGTCTTGGCAAGACAGCAAAACACAGTCTCTGCACTGAAACACATGTGAAATGGAAGTGAATCTTTCTGAGACCTCTATTAATGAAAACTGGCATAAGTGCCCATTTCATTATTAAATCTCTAGCAGAACAAAAGTCAAGGATGCTAATTTCTCCTACCTCTGAAAGAAACTCTAATCTTCCTCATTTCTTGGTACAGCAAAAACGAGCCCACCAAGACTTGGCTTGTACCCCAGAGGAACAGCTGAGGTTAGCATGCTTTTATTGCTGTACATCCTCACCAACTTCTAGTTTGCTAAATATCAGCAAAGCACATATAGACAAAGTTCTCTGAGTCATTAATTGAAATTTGACTTGGATCCACCACAAATGAATCAGATGTAGATGACATTCCCACAAGGTTTAGTTATTTCACATGGAGCTGACCTAGGCAAACACAAACCTTAGTGCTGTGTGTTTAGCATGCATCAGAGGCAATGTAAAGTGCATATTCACTTGTAACCCTTTCTCTAGTCACATTTCTAGTTTGCAAGATTTTGGGATCAGAAAAAGGAATTTTATTTATATTTGCACAGAATGTTATCAGTGCAATTTCCTCCTTATCATTGTAGTCATGACCAAGGATAATAAATAGTAACACAGCAGTGAGTTATCTTATTGCACTATTCTCCCCCAGCATATTTAGATCACCTGCTAAAATCTACACCATTTGCTTTTTTGCCTCTCTTGTGACAATTGTGCCCTCTACCACAAACAGCAATATGCTCAGCTAAAATATCATCCATATAATAGAAGCATATAGGTTCAACTGACTTTCTCCTCCTGTCCTTTGGGTACATCCTTAGAGCACAACTGTATTTTATTCTTTTATGGAATCCCTAAAACATGTTTATAAATTGCAATATAATGAGTGTTGTCCTCTAAAGACATCAAAAGCAAGGATGTGCCAATGAATTTGCAGCTCTGCTGCAGTGCAGGCACAGCTCTGTGATAAATCCACTAACACAATGCTCTACTCACAACCTATTATTCAATTCATGTTCCATTTGCTGAAAACAGATATGTACAGGAAGTAATAAAGAACTCATTTACTACCTAGAACTTGTGCAATGAGCTGTCTGGAAGCCAGAAGGTTTCCTGTTGCAGGAATAGCCAGGTGTTAGTACATGCACATATGTCCATGTATGTTCACACACCTGCATCTGATATGCACAAACACACACACTTTCCAAGAACAAAACAGAACAGAACTGTTCTCAAGGAAAATGTAACAATGAGGAGACAACTGTTTTAATAACATGTACTTGACTGTAAAAATTGTCATCACATGATCCCTGGTATACTTAATTTTAATTACAAATAGCTCATTGCTGGGAATCTATTATTCTACTTAAATAGTCTTGTGATTGCTCTATAGTAAAAGTTGGTAAGACTGTAGTTTAGAGGCTTTTCAAGCACTGCAATCTGGGTACCATACTTCAGGCTCTGTCAGTATTTTGGTTTATTATAAGCTTTGATTTCTCAAGGGTTTTACATTTCAGTTACAAAAATTGACTCCAGAAATTCAGCACATAGAGCAGAAGCCAGAAAAGAAACCAACAGCAGCATACTGCCAGCCCAGGTTCTGAAACAGCTCGAGCAACTGGCTTAGCACTGAGCATTCCAGGAGAGCAAGAGCAGCCTTGTAGAGGTTTCATTTTAAACTGAAGAGAAAAAGAAGGAAAAATCCCAACACAGGATTTCCCTTTTGCTTTCCAGACAGTTTGTCATAACATTTTTGACACTTCCTTGAAACAGCCTTTCCAGAGGAAAGGGCCAGACTTGATTCATATCTCAAGTTGAGTAAGCATAGGAAAATATGTTGAAATTCTTGAAATGTGTGGTTTCACATGTTCAAAATGAAGAATGGGGCTTTAGTTTAAAACTTTCTTCATTTTTAAATATAAGTTAAAGTATATTATATGGATGACACTCTACCAAGCCAAGTAGTAACACCTTCCAACTCTCTATTTCCAATTGAAAGGAGAGTTCCAAATATTTTCCTGAGGGAGCAATGTGTTGGAGCAGCTGAGAAGGGCAGTGTGGAAGAAAATGGTTGAAGGAACTTGTGCAGCTTTGGCAGCTGCACTGCAAGCTGAACTGGGAATAAAAATATAGCCTGGAAGTCAGTATGCTATGGGAGCAATCTAAACTGGTTGTGCACCATTGGGTGCATCAACACTAATAAAAAATGAAAATCAGATGCAGAGAGAAACTGTGTGTAGAAGACAACACTGAGGGGGGTGGGGGAAAAGAGGAGGAGAAAATAAAATGTTTCATCACAAATGTGTGCACAGTGAGACAACCAAACTGTTAGAAAACTAGAAATTGGAGGGCTGCTCAAAGCAAGACAATAAGGAAACACCACAGACTGCAAGGAGGACAGGAAAGAGATGAACTGCTGCAGCCTCCAGTGTCACTCTTCCCACTGTGCATCTATCTTTGGATAAGATCAAGAGATGGTCAAT
The DNA here is from genome assembly GCA_013399015.1 of Galbula dea. Classification (NCBI taxonomy): domain Eukaryota; kingdom Metazoa; phylum Chordata; class Aves; order Piciformes; family Galbulidae; genus Galbula; species Galbula dea. Next base: position 195,341 of record VWZX01004010.1, on the reverse strand, counting down.
ATACTAACTTAAATGTTTTCTCCCAAGGCCTTCAGGAGCTGCACCTAAAGAGCAGATCTAATAACCCCATTCAGTATTAACTGAGATCTGGGCTTTCCTTGGAGAGCACCTGGGAGAGGTTAGCTCTGTACAGAACACTCTGTACAGAGGGAAGGAGCATAAGGAGAAATCTGGGATATGTCAGACTGAACTCACCTTTGGGACAGTCTATACCTGTGTGAAAGTGTTCAAAGCAAAGAAGCCTGATAAAGCCAGGATATGGAAAGAAGATATCCTGGCACAGGCTACAAAATGCTCACAGCAGCGATTGCTGCACAAGCATCAAGCATACTGAGACTCCAAAGAAGACTGACATCAGTCACTCAACCTATTGTCTGTATCAATGAAATCACTGCTGTGGGGAGCACCAAACAGTACAGCCAACTCATTCCCATGTTAGGATATTCTCCCTTTGCACACAGGCACTGTCAAGGTCTCTTTGGGTCCAGTTTTAATATTTATCTTTTTTAAGCTCAAGGTGTTCTTCTTGTTTCATGGAAATCTGCCTTCTGCTCCCCTGACATCCAAAAAGATGTGGTGCTATATGTACTAAAGAAGGAAGAATCATGGTCATTTCTGCAAAATGATGAATCTTTTTGTTGTTTATCTATTTACAGAGTGAGCTATGTAAAAAAAAAAAAAAGGGTTTGCAGAAAACTGCTTTTTAGCCAACATTTTTGGTAATGAAATATTACAGAATTAGCCATGAAAAACAAACAAACAAACAAACTCCATGTAGTTGATTTATTCCATTCACTTACCAGAACAAGTTTCTGCTCTGTGTTCAGTATTAGTGAGATAAAATACACCCAATTAAAGTATTAGCCACTATATGCACAGGTATTATAAAGATGCTGTCTTAATTTCTTTATGCTTTGCAAAGAATGGGACTGCACAGATAAAATTAAATCACAAACCACCACTATTTTACATTTCAATACAATGCAGACACAAATATCAAGATTAATGTAATGTAAGACTAAAATAGCTAATGGTGTGCATTATTCAGATAATAATCCAAGATTATGATAAGTAAATAAGATTTTTATATGCACAATGTGGACCTTGCAGCAATGAAAGGCTTATTAAATCTGTGAGATCATAACTAGTTATTTGCCTTTCAGTAGAAGAGTCTTTTGATCACTATTAAACAAACATTAAACAGAAAGGACAACTGTTTTAGCTTATTATCCTTAAGCACATAGGTGGTCCATTTCATTAATGGCTTTACTTACACTCTCTTTCCCCCCCTCCTCCCCACTTAAAGCTGCACTCTTTAGTTAGTGCTCACCCCTTAACTTTAGCTTAGAGAGTATATCACCAATCCCTACTGCTTCATCTTCCTGCTGTCCAAAATAAACATTGAAATGACACTCTCCTGTGGTCAAGTCTCTTCCTCCTGAATGTTACAACTCTCAAGGGCTCTGCAGTTCTTCCCTCTTGCCTAAAAGATCTGCTGACATTTACTGCTGCAGATGATGATCAATGCAGAGAAAAGGTATCCCAGACGTTCAGCAATGTCTGTGCTGAGCTATAGTTACAAAATAACACATATGGTAAGCTGTAACAACAGGCCTGAGGGTGCAGTAACCTCTATCCAGGCACCACAGACATCTATAATATATGACCCTTTCTTCTCCTCTTACTTGTGGAAGAGTGTTTTGACTCCAGACTTTGTCACATGTGAAACCATGCCCTACATTCTTTCCATTTTTATCTCCTGACCTGACTGCAGTCCTGGTTTCCAACTATACTGCTCTGCTCCTATTCCCCAGATTCTGTACAAGTTCTGTTTTCTCCTGCTCTCCTGGCTGGAGTCCAAGTGAACATTAACCATGCCAGCAGTGCAACTTGGATATTACTTCAGACCTGCTATACCAGACACTTCTTTCTACCTCTTACTGCTATGAACACTCCTGATCAGACAAGAATCCTGAATAATGTCATAAAAACCTTTGTGGAACCCAAAGTTTTATTAATGTCATTGCAGGTTTGCATTTACAGGATGTCCTCAGATATGCACAATGTCCTCATGCCCTTGCAGTGAAGGAACATGTAGTACAGGTGAGTTAAATCTTACAGTGCTAATGCTTAGGATATAGCCTGGGTACCAATGCTCTGCTGTAACCAGAACAAGTGTTTCTGCATCAAGGATAAAGCAAACCCCATGGGTCAGCATTTACAAATCTGACCTGGTGAAACTGAACTAGGGGTTTGCTATTTATGTGAATTTGTTCAACAGAAATATGCCAAGAAAGCCTCTTGTGGGATCCATGGGTTCCATAAAGCTTTGCTGAAAGAGGATTTCTGAGGTAGGTTCTCTGGAGTTCCTGGTTTGGATGAAAAAGGACCTACCTCTGGCAAAACAAAGCTGAGAAGGCAAGTACAGAGAGCTTTCTGCCCACAGATAACTCAGAGAATGGTCAAAAGGCAATGTTCCATATTCAGAAAGAAGTACTTCTTTTCTTCCTTGATCATTAGAGCAATTGCACATCTCAGTATTTCACAGGAAAATATACTTATTTGCTCTCCAGCATTCAGATATGGAGCATGGAAAATCAAGGTCACCCTGAGTGAAGTGCACACTGTGGCATGGTACAGCCACTCTTTACATTTTAAAGTATGAAACTACATAAAAAATGGCATCAGATGAATTAAGAGCTCCTAACCAGTCTGCACTTAATTCTTAGACTTTCACAGACCAACCTATGTCAAAGTTACTTAAGAATAATTCACCACAGAATGACTGAGTCCATCCAATGGATGAGAAGTTGAAAGCTTCAATTCAGAAAGACACCAAACTCAGATTTAATAACTAAGGATTACTATTTCTCTAACACTTCCAAACAAAAATAAAGAGCAATGAAAAGTGACTCAAGTGTGAAAGTGGTAGCCTGTGTGGCTTTTAGTCTATCAGATACCACATCAAGCCTGCCAAACAATACTTCAAATGTCAATCATATTTTGAGAATAATATTAGTGGTAGTCACAACTGACTTATCCTAATAACTTAAGGACTTTGCTCATCTTTGACTCTTTCCCTGAAAAATGCAAGAACTTATCCATTTATTTGTGAACAGCTATTCCCACCCTAATGCTTTAAATAGGCAATGTGTTTCTTGAAGCTGTATGATAAGTGAACAAGTGTTATCTCTTCTTCATACAGTATTCTGTAGCAAAGGTCTGAGGTATGGCTTCCTTCCACCACAGTGGAGCAATGTCTGCTGGCAGACACACCTGCTCCAGGAGAAGACACCTGGAGGTAGCAGCAGAAAGGACTCAATCACCTGGCAACCTAAGACCAGTGCACAGCTAAGCTGAATTGCTTCAGATTCTACAAATGAAAGCACATTTCAAAGCCAGTGGTAGAATAACAGAACACAAATCAACCTGGTGCTGCTTGCCTTAAAGCCCATGAGTTTTGCAGCAGTGTTTAATGGCCACAGGGCCAGGCTGAAATTGCTACCAAGCACTCTTCTGCTGCTCCTGATAATGTATAAAGTTGAATACTTAATGCTTCATTAATAACAAAATAAGTGGCATGGGAATTACCAGAAGATTTTAAGTTTGCTAGGTGTGTATGTCTTTTAATGAGGAGCACTACTGTACACACTTTCAATAGAGAGTTGCACTGTGACTGGGCTACTTGGTACCTTCAAAGAGCTATTTTACCAGACAAATGCTGGAAAACATAGGGTTTAACTGTTCTGTGGGGAGAAATATTATTTAGGCTTTGACAAAACTCCAGGTCTATACAGTTCATGCACAGATATCACACCCAACAGCTGCATGTATATCTGATAAAAGTTGATGAAATTAGAAGTACCATCATGTGGAAACATCATTCTTTGTCTTTTGCTTCCAAATTAATACAGATGTGGAGCTAAAAACCTACATGAATGTGTTGGAAGAATAAAAGCAATTTTTAAGCCACAGAATGCCTTTTGGTTCTTCAAGAGGACTTGTGGGGCAGTGTGCAGGCCATCTGAAAGCACTGAAGTAGACACATCCATGCTTTGGATTTACATTATGCTAAAGATATAGGTCTGATTATCTTCCAAAACACTTAATATCTACTTTTATGCTTGCTGTTGTGAGGAAAGATGGAGGGAAAAGTTTCTCCTCTGACCCTGAAAGTGTAGCTGGATACACAGATTCACTGTCTGGTTTGCAGCTCCCCAGTGGTATCAACAGGACACCATGGCTATGACTCCCTTTGTCCAGCACAACCCTGTGCAAAACACCTGCTAAGTGACACTAGAAAATGAGAGTGATCTTATTGGCATTGGTTAGTAACAAACACAGTTTCCCTGCAGCTCTTTCTTTGCCCCTGAAATGGCTTTAATTCTACCTTTTGGTGCTTAAATTTGAGATGGTGAAATCAGTATTTCAACAACTGGGTTTAAAGCTGGATACTTTACAAACTGCACCACAAAACAAGAGCACCAGCACTGCAGAAGTGAAATGAGCTGTGTCAATCAGCATCTCCAAAGGGAAAAAGAAAAACAACAACAAAAATCTTGTAACTACAATGCCAGGTTCCTGATTTCAGAGCATGATAATACTAGCAGAACCCATGTTAGTCTGATTCTCTTGTGAGCCACTTCCTTTCATTACACTAAGAGACTCTTGGCAGTTTTGGCTCCTCACAGCACTGTCAGACACATAAAAGCCAAACTTTCACAACACACTGCAGATCAGAAGAGATAAATCAGCTACCAAAAATCTGCTTGAAGTTTAAGCTACTCAAAAAGATCTTTATAGTGAATCACCAGCCTTGCAAAGATAGGTCACATTTAAATGATCAACTAATGCATTATTTATATTGGGAAGATTGTAACTCAGAAATCTCAGCTACAAACAAGAGAAAGGTCTGTGCAAGAGCACTGAAATTATACCACAATTGGCTCAGCTACAAAGATAAACCATTTCAAAGCAATATATATTACAAATAGTGGTGCTATATAAATAAGCTGTCCCTGAATTATAGTGGAACAGGACAAAATGCTACCAATTTCTGTGAAAAACTGAGTGTAGTTTACAAGATAATGACAGCTCTCACAGACAGAAGAATACATGGTTCCCAGTGGGCTGCAAACCACAATTTAAACCAGAAGCTGTATTGACAAAACTGATTGCTAGAATTCTGAAGAAACTCATAAAATCATAAGATAAAAATATGAGATATTGCTAGAACTTTGCAGAAACATAAAATCATGAAAAAAAATGAGGTATTATCTGGTTTCAATTGGAAAAACCTATGATATGGGAAAGGGAATATTATCATGCACAAGAAGGAGAAAGAAAACTAGTCTACTTGTGATGAAGAAAGAGACAGATTACAAAGTGAAAGAGAATTTTGCTCTAAAATAACATTCTTCTCCCCCTCTTACAAGCCTTCTCTTCTCCAGGCTGGACAGTCCCAGCTCTCTCAACCTTTGCTCAGAGGAGAGGTGTTCCAGTCCCTGAATCATCTTCCTGGCCCTTTGCTGGCCTCTCTCCAGTACATCCATCTCTCTCCTCTACTGGAGAGCCCAGAACTGGACACACTACTCCAGGTGTGGCCTCACCAGTGCTGAGCAGAGATGCCTGGGGTTCTTGAAGGTCAGTTTTACTGTCAAAGACTGAGGCAAAGAAGACACCCAATACCTCTGCCTGGTTTTGTTCCTAGTTTTCCTGCTCCATTCAGCAACAGGTCTGCATTTTCTCTAGTCTTCCTTTCTGATGTTTAGGAACTTATAGAATCTTTTCTTGCTGCCTTTCTTGTTTATTTCCACCCATAAATTCACATATGATTTTTAAGACATACCAGAACTTGGAGTTATTTTCCTCATAAGTTGGAAAAAAGGTTATTTCTTTTCTTCCAAATCCTTGGGGGCACACAGAGAAGGGTCTTCCAAGCTGACACAACTGGTGAACTTTCTGCAATATTTGGGCCCCATGTGAGCCAGGATTCCTGCTAGATTAGAAGTAATGTATCCCAGGGTCATAAAAGGCTAGTACTTGAGAATTCTGGGGTTACCCAATGGTCAAACATGAGATCAGATGGTTCACACCAAGGCTCTCATCTAGATTTAATGCAATACACACAGTCAAATATTGACTATATAATAAGGCCTGGGTTACCTGATTAATTTCAGTTTCTTTATCTGTAGTTTTCTTTGCAGGTAAAAGCACAAGAAGTGCTGCAGATAACTGAAAGGCACATAGGGAAATAAGAATGGCAGGTAAGTTACTGAAGTTAGGACACTCAGCTTAATTATGCTAGCCTTGTGAAAAATACCACAAGATCATTAGCAGCCAGCAGGGATAAGTACCTCAGTTTTATTACTCACAAGAAACACTCAAGAGAGGTGAGCATATGCTTTAAAATGTCAGTGCTTCATTCTGACCTCTTCTTAGGCTGTCATAATTTGTTACTCTTCAATCCTAATACATTTTAATTTCTGCCATGTTCTGGAAACTTCCTACAGCACAATATTCACCACCAAATCTGGAAGTGTTGATGGTGTGAAATCCCCAATTACAGAATCATAGAATCATTAAGGTTGGGAAAAAACCTCCAAGATCATTGAGTCCAACTGTCAATATATTGTTCTAACATAATTTAGGACTAACCTAATCCACAGACATGGGTTTTACTTCCCTCTACAACTATGAACAGGCTCATGAGGCACAGGATGCCCACTGGCCCTTCTGGTGCTGCTGCAGTGGGTCCTGTGGGGCTCTCCAGGAAGGTGTCCTGATTGGGAGTGCTCAAACTGAGCTTTTAAAATGATTCCACTCACACTGTTGTCTAAGGTGTGCCAATGTTACACTCCAAACAGGGTCACAACATTGAACTACCAACAGTTCCCCTTACACCTTCCTTGTCTGAGCCATATATCCCACTCCAGCACAGCCCTTTGGTCACTTAACATTCATTCCACCATAATGGCATGCTCAGCTGACAGTCATGATGCACTGGCAGGGCAAAGGAGAAGCCTGGAGAAATAGAGGATTCATGAACAACTATGACACCAAGCAGCCAGCTCATCTTACAGACTGATCACAGGTGAAGCCTGCTGCAAGCTCTGCATCCCTTTTGGGTCCACTGCAGGCATAAAGTGCCAAGAAAGCAGGAAATCTCATTCCTGCTGCACCTTGGTAAATCTGGGATGGTACCATTTTCCAGACATAGACTGATCAAGTCTGAGTTGCCAACATCAGAATGCAAAAGGCTTTCTTCAAGGTCCTGTGCCACAAAGGGATGTGGACAACAGAGAAATCATGCTGAATTCCAGAGTCTCATCTGGCAACCTGGTCCAAACACAGGCACCCAATGCCTTCCAGATGCTAGTGTGCAAACAGTTCCAGACTCCCTCTGAAAGGGTCATCTTCCTCTCCTTTTGACTTCCCCAGTGTATAGGATTCACACATATCCTGATTTTCATTTCAACAAGAGATTTAAATAGAAACTTCTGCAGTAAAAAAGGGGCAGCCTTGTTGCATAAGCCTAAAAGGTTAAATTCACCTTTAAGAAATTAGTAGATACAAAATAACTTGTTTTCATTTGAAGATACTCTGATAATGGCTTTGGTCCATTTTAAGCTCTACGCCACCTGCACAGACACCTTCCTTCCCTCTTACCCTTTCTTTTCTTTTTTTTTACCCAGAAATATGTACTTCTCAGTACACTACAAATATGGTTAGCTTTTGACAGAGATATCTAAATCTAGTTCACTGAGAAATTACAGGCCTGTCAGTCTGACTTCTGTGCCAGGAAAGCTGATGGAGCAGATCATCCTGAGTACACTTCTGTGGCACTTGCAGAGTGGACAGGGGATCGGGTCCAGTCAGCATGGCTTCACAAAAGGCAGGTCCTGTCTGACTAACCTGATCTCCTTCTATGATGGGGTAACCCGCTTATTAGATGAAGGAAGGGCTGTGGATGTTGTCTACCTTGACTTTAGCAAGGTGTTTGACACAGTTTCCCACAGCATTCTCCTTGAGAAGCTGGCTGCTCATGGCTTGGATGAGCACACCCTTGGCTGGATCAAAAACTGGTTGGATGGCCGAGTCCAGAGGGTTGTGCTCAATGGAGTCAAGTCCGGTTGGCAGCCGGTTACGAGCGGTGTCCCTCAAGGGGTCAGTGTTGGGGCCTCTCCTGTTCAACATCTTTATTGATGACTTGGATGAGGGGATAGAGTGCACCCTTAGTAAGTTTGCAGATGACACTAAGCTGGGTGGGNGAGTACTGTGTGCAGTTTTGGGCATCACAGTATAGGAAGGACATTGAGGTGCTGGAGAGGGTGCAGAGAAAGGCAACTAAGCTAATCAGGGGTCTGGAGAACAGGCCTTATGAGAAGAGGCTTAGGGAGCTGGGCTTGTTTAGCCTGGAGAAGAGGAGGCTGAGGGGAGACCTTATCTCTCTCTTTAGCTACTTGAAAGGTCATTCTAGGGAGGCAGGTGTTGGCCTCTTCTCCTTTGTGACTAGTGACAGGACTAGAGGGAATGGGCTTAAGTTATGCCAGGGTAGGTTTAGATTAGATATTAGGAAGAATTTCTTTACTGAAAGAGTGGTTAGATATTGGAATAGGCTGCCCAGGGAGGTGGTGGAGTCACCATCCCTGGAGGTTTTTAAGAAGAGGCTAGATGTGTTTCTTCAGGGGATGATTTAGGGATAAGAGTAGCATAGGGCTATTGGTTGGACTAGATGATCTTGAGGGTCCTTTCCAACCCTAATGATTCTGTGATCTCACTGCAAGGCACAGTTATTTTTTGTGCAGAGCAGTAAGCAGCACAAATTCAGGTCTCTTCTTTTTATCCTTCCATAAAAGGAGAGTTCACCTAGCTACCATTTGCTTTCAGAAACACTGAGACTACTACATTAGAGCACAAAACAGATTATAGAAAAGAGACAGCTGGGTATCCCAAACCCACATCACATTGTTTAAATATGAACATTTCCACTTACCACAACTCCTTGTGTAACATTTGCTAGATTTAGGATAAGACACTGCAGTGGAAGGTCTGAGAGTTACCCATGGAACTTGGGAAGGCAAAACCATTACATTCCCATCACATATACCTACAGTCCTTTCCTACCTTTGCACTAATTTCTAGCCTTTCACAAGAAGTAAGAAGCTGAACTCTCAGCATGCTTAACCACCTTAAGCAAACAAAACCACTGTAAATGATGTACTTAGTGAGGAAAATTAAACCAGCTCCTTTAAAAAATTCCTTCCCCCCCACTGTAAAAGGAACCATCCTGTGGCAAGGCTATTCCTGTGCCATCTCAGAACTGTATAACTTACAGGACTCTGTAGATAGGAGTAACCTCAAATAATTTCTCTCCTGGAGGCTGATTTGTTCAGACAGACTGAGGAAGCAACAGGAAATCTGAACCAACAGACAACGAGGTACCATCTGCAGCTCTGGAGGAGGAGAAGGCAAACAACTGATCCTCAGATAGGCTCAGGTGTGGTGAAAAACCTCCTACCTGCAAGTGACTTTCTGTGGGGTGAAGCTGGGCAGGCAAGCTATCAGGATATACCCAGGCAGAATCAATCATCCACTCAGCTCCAACTTCATGGAGCTGGTGAGCCAAAGGGCAATACAGCACAGCTCTTGTGGATGCCTAGTTTCTCTCATCATGAAGGATTCTCTTTTCCTTTGATGGAAGGATACTGATCAGATCCCAACCAATCTGGATGGTATTATGGGAACCAAAACCAGGACAACAGGTGGCATCACCTCCAGTTTAATTTCATGCTCTTTTGTCCAGATCTTCATAGTGCTGCTGGGAACTTATTTCCTGATATATATCAGCTGGACCTTGGCCTCTCTAGCTGAAAATCAACAGGAATTTGGAGGCCAATATTAATGTTCAGAAATGTCTTCCATTTTAGGGGAGAGCACTGTTCCTTCTGCCCAAAAAGTTCAAGTGATCTCATCTCACCTTTCTGTTCAATGAGCAAATGAATAAGGGAGAGCTTGATTTCTTCCTTTATAAATACAGTCCCTGACTTTGCCTGAATTTAGCAGACATACAGAAAAGGAGGACATCAAACTGACTTAGAAACAAACAAACAAAAATTGATTTCATATGAATAAACAATGGAATAATTATAAGGCAACAGTGGGATTCTGGTGTTACCTTCTGTTGGGAACATAGGAAATCTCTGAGAACTGAGGAGTTCACATTCTCAGTGTAGTGTCCAGACTACTGTTCTCCTGAAGCTCCTAATGACCTGAGTCCTAGTTATTAACTGATTTCTCCTGTTTATGGCTGAATGGCCCACTTCTGCTTCAATACTAAACCCTGTAAAGTGATTGGTTACTTCTCTGCAGCAGCACTCATTTCAACATGCTGTCGAGAGGACAGCCTGGAAAATTATCTGTAGAATTTGCTTAGAATGGAAGAACTTGGTTTGTAAGTGGGAAAAGTTACTGAAGTGATAAAAAGCTTCTGGGGAAAAAAACAGCTCTATGATTATACAATAAAGGGCAACAAATCAGCTATTCTCTTGCTGGAAAGTTGTCTTGGAAAATTTCCTGTACCTGCACCTTAGTGTTGAAAAGCAGCCAAAGAAAGGCAAGCAGAATGCTAGGAATTACCATAGTATGAAGAATGAATGACTTGGAAAGTAACATTTTGCCACTAGGGATATCCATGGTGCCTCATAGTTGACTATAGCATGTATTTATTTCCATCTCAAAGAATAAAGAGGCTAAAAGAGTCTTGGAAGAGGACAGCTAAGAGGTAGGAAAATGCAAGCCTATAAACTGAATGGTGTGGTCAACTGGCACTAGGGATGAGCAGACACTCTGACAAGAACAATGCAGTCACCAGGAAACCAACCTGCACTTACACTGTTTGAGTGTTTCTTCTAGACACCTGTTGGAAGCCACTGTTGGTCATGAAACAGGAGGGCTGGTGGAGTTCCCACCTGATTTTTTTTTCATTCCTGTTAGAAAGTGATTGTCAGGGAGCAGCAAAAGCAGGCTGCTCTGCAAGTGGAGAGCTGCTGGAGGCTTAGAGTGAAAACAAGGCAGGCAGGGCATGAATCTCACTGATAAAAGCACAGTACTGAGCAAGATGAGCCATGGCAGTCTGCTGCTCTGGACCATCAACTGACCTGGTGATAAGGTCAGGCCAGGAGAGGAGGTCAGTGAGTCAGGGCTTGAACCAGCAAGGCACATGGCCAGGCACTGAGAGACCTTCAGCATAGCTCAAAGATGAGAGGGGAACCCTAAAAGCAAGGAGGTGTGGAAGCCATTGCTTCTCACAGCTTTTCCTTACAAAGGTCTTCCCACAGCTCTCTGATTCAAGGCCTGGCAGCTGCACCAACAGCTGGCCCAAGCAACCAAACTCCTGTGCTCAGGACCCTGACAGCTCTTTGCACAGAGGTTCCCATGCTCCACTGCTTGCTAGGCAAGCTTCCTGTTGCATTTCAAACACACAAAAATAACAATTTAACTGTAGAAGTCTATTTGCCTAAGAATTAGACTTAACCTCCTTGTATTCAGGGCACACATTTCTGCTCCACTACTATCATCACACCAGTTTCAGCAGTATTTTTCCTCTCCATTTAGAAAAAGCAAGTTATAATAGTGGCTGATATCTTTCCTTTTATCACTGGTAGCCTATCATTAGGAGCTGCTACACTGTTGGTGGGCATAGCCTTTGCAACACCTTCCTTTCAGGAAGTCACTGGAACAAACCCTAGGTCACAATATATGAGTTTTTTCCTTGGTCAAACAATTAACCATTAGTTCATTTCACAAGCAGCAAATACAAGTTGCTGGTTACTTTTTATTCCTGACCAAGGGATGTATTTTGTTTCAATTACATCCTAACCTGGCAGAAACAGATCTGTTACTGAGATAATGCAAGTTTTTTAGCATGCCCTTACACCCATTTTTGGCCCTCAGAGCTGGAGGATACAGAAGCATTCTCACACCCAGATTTCATTATTAACTCTGCTTGTCTATTCACAAGTGCCCTCTCAGAAGAAAGCCATCCAGCTAGAGCTTCAGAGATGTATGGTTCATTAGCTACTTCACATTTCTTTAGGAATTTCCTTCAGGTTTTATGGTTCAGCAAATTTGCTCTCAGCTGCCAAAATGCTTTCAGGTTTTCCTGCTCTTAACACAACTGCTGTCAGAGTTTTAACACATGAAAATTGCTTTGTTCTTTTTATGTTCTAGACCACAATAATTAATTTGGCAGTTGGCACATCATTGTGAAAGTACACTGAGGGTTTTCTATTGGAAACAGAGCATTTCTACCTTAGATTGACCTCTCCCCACACTGACTTGTTTTTTTTCCCATGAAAAGAGAACACCTAACAAGACCCTGTAGATTCTTCTCACCATAGGAAGGTGAAACAAGAACTAGGAGGAACTTCAACTCCCTAAAGATGTCATTACAGTGATGGAGGAGACAGTCACAGGATACAAGGAACTACAAGGCTAAAGAGAAAAAATGTTGTTTATTATGTTGGAGATAATTTCTGGGTCATAGAGGTTGAAAAAGTTCTGTTAGCATTTGACAGAGGAAGAAATAAAAGCCTTGGAGAAAATGTTGTCAACTGAATATATAACATCCTTCAGCCTGCAGCATTTATTATTGCCTCTCCATCTTCAATTAAGAGTATAAGAGAAGGGGAATTCAGAGGAGAGGTCTCTGAATTACCTTCTAAACCATACTTCTCTCCAGTAACTGTGGAGGAAGTCCATGGAAACTAGCTGGCAGATCTGGTTAGCTAAAACAGAGGATCATAATAGATGTGAAAACACACCTTGCTCTGCACAGAGTGAAAACAGACTGGGAAAAGGTAGAGATGGAACTGTGGAGAGGGAATTGCAGGCAACTTTGAGATACAAAAATAATATAGTCAATGACTTGAGAAAGGAAAGCAAACCACAGACTATTACTACACACAACCTTCCTGCCAAATGCTGAAATGCCATTTGTTTATAAGAAATCCTTGTTTTCTTCTCTCATCTAAAACACTCTCAGAAACTTTAACTCACTGAAAACCACTCCATGTTAGTGTCAGCATGCTCAGGATTAGCAGGGTTAAAAAGGGACTTGTGCATTTAGAAGCTGGAACATTTCATAAATGGGATGAAAGGCCTTGTGTGTGTGGACAGTATGTATCTGGATATTTTAACATCAACATTGCCAATGCCATCCAGTGGTTATCAGCATCAATCTGAACACAAAGGCATGATGCAGCCGGTGCCTAGCAGCACCAAGATCCTTACAAAGACAGATGTTGGGCTGAGGGCACATTTGAATTACATTAGCTAACTACATTACTGAATAAGTTACTATTTCTACTTGCTCTGACTAACAAATGGCTTCAGAGTGTTGTTAACCAGCCAGTCATTCTTCTGTACCTTGCTTTCAGCAAACCCTGCACTCATTTGTAACCCCTCAGCATACACACACACTGCTGAACTTCTTCAGGACAAGAATCTAGCCTCTAGCAAGGAGTGGTGGTACCAACTGTAAACAGGGGGTGGAAAGATGTCTGACCAAAATCAGGCTGTAATTCCATTAAGAGCAAAAATGAGAGAAACTATTGCTTTGCTCATGAAAATTTGTTTACACAAAGGCTACTTTCAACAATTACCTTCAGGAGAGACAACTGGGAATTCTAGCTAGAAGTTTCCACTGCCTTTGCTGCTGCTTTCAACCTGTTTACTTACCTACCTACCTAATATTCATTTAGAAGCTTGTGAATATAACTTAGTGTTTTACATATATATGTTTCATATTGGATTAAACCAAAGACCCACCTGGTGCATAATCCTGCCTTCTGCACCAGGCATTTGCACTTGTCACAGAAAAATGGATCCCACATGAAAGCCCTGTTGCAGAGTCATCCTTGCCTTGACACCTTCTGCCTGCTCCTGACAACTGATGCTTTTATGATGGAGGGAAATTTTCAGCCACTACAGATACTATTCCATCAGCAGGAAAGCTCCACGTGGACACATTAAAACTGAGGTAGACAAAGTCGTTAAGAGTTATTTGAAGTGTAAACCTTGACACTTGAAGGCTATTCTGAACAACATCATTTGGGGTAGTTTCTTTCCTGACTTTATTTTTTTTTTTAAAGAGGGAACACATTCAAAGGAAAACTATGTGCAGAAAATGACTGCTCTGAATCACAGAGCTGTGCTCACCTCCTGAAGTCCTTTGGGTTTCAGAAAGCCTTCCATCCTCACGTCAGGAAAGCAGATAAGGTTAATGGATGATGTATTTTCCTAAGCAGGTTTCCCAGCTTGGCTATACTGTCCTTTAAAATATGAAGCAGACTCTGAAGTCATATAAATAAAAGTTTACTAGAGACCTTCAAAAAGGTGGTTGATGCCCTTGCCTTTGGCTGTATTTTTTTTGTTTTGATTGTGTCAGATAGACAGAAGAAGAATTGCTCTGTAAAACAGGTGATTAAAACAGTAACAACAAGAAAAGTGCCTACTTTTTCCATGAATACAAATGAAACTGATGGAAACTGAAGCCAATGGGCAAGGATGATAAACCATTCAAGTAAGGCAGCAGAAAGGGTAAAGCACAAAACAGCACCAAAAAAAATGCAGTTATCACCACACATTTGTTAAGTTTTCTAGAGCAGCATGCACTGTTCTGCCAGATGAAGGCAGGATTGTTTTGTTTTGTAAATTTTCCTCTTGACATTTGCAGGCTTAAGTACTACCAGAAAGTAATTAATGTTACTCAACCTTGTTTTGAACCTTGAGCTGGGTAGTGCAGTTTTTATTCCTATCAGGAAGTGCTGCTAACCCCAATTCTATTTTTGAGCTTTGTTTCTTGCTTTCACTGTTACAGATGCCAGCTTTGCCAGCATCTCTCTCTCTCTCAGGAAAGCTTTTAAAGCTGTTTCTAATACTATGAATCAGTAATTCAGTTCTGCCAACAACCCTTCCAGATTCCCCAAGTAAGTAAGGATCAGCTGGGGGTGGGGAGGAAGTGAGCAGTGAAAACAGAGATTGAAGTCAGCTTTAAAAACACTGGCTCATCTTTAACAAATGACAGCCCTCCTGCTTGCCTAGGTCCTTCCCTCATTGTCTCCTATCAAATCTACTTAAATCCACAGTAACAAGATCCTTAAAACTAGAGGCACCTATGGCACAGTCTCACATCCTTTTCCTGTAGGAACAGGTACCTGAGCTCCCTATCTCACTCCATGCGATTTTGCCATCGTATTTGCTCCTGTTCTGTTGAGGGGAAGTGAGCCAGCAGCTGGGTGGGTGTCTGGCAGCCAACCAAGCTCAACCCACTGTAGATGTTTCCATCAACAGATTTTACTTTGGCACCAACAAGAATTTATCTGTAAGTCAAGTAAACATAGAATAGTAAAAGCTTTGTTTCTCCTTTCATGCATTTGATAGGAAGCTTCTGGAAAGGTTTAAGACATCAATTTCATTCATGATGGAGAATTATTAATAATCAAAAAGAAAAATATTACTGGTGTCCAGAGACTAGTTATTTCACCCTTGCAAAACATAAACTTAGACTTCTAGACTGCACATTTGAAGAGGGGTAAAACAGGAGATGTAATTTTTATTCCATTATACTTGTGGAATCTGAATTTTAGAAGATGATGAAAACACTTAGACTTGAGTTTGAGATACAGACATGTACAGTTATTTCCAACTCCAACTGGGATTATAAGTGCTTAGTGCCTTGAAAAAGGTAGCTCCTTATCATTATACTAATCAAAATAAATACCTGAAGGACACCTCACCCATTACTAAAATGTCTAATATTATGGTGTAATATATTCATCTCACTTAGATTTATCAAAGTGGAAAAAAATTCCTCAACTGAAAAGAACCCATAATACCAGGGGCAAAAATATTACTTTAAAGTAAAATAATCTGCCAGTGGGGATGATGTTATATTCTCTTCAAATGTAACTTCCTGGCTCAGAATTTTTTGGATCATAACTGAACACTCATATACTAAGATACTCTGGAAGCCAACTTCTGTAAGCAATGGCAATTCTGTTTGAATCTTTTGCAACATTTATGCCAACAAATGTCCAATCAAAACCCTACTAAACCTTTTGGGAAAGCAGATCTGCTGGATTTCAGGAATGCCTTCCACTCTACTAACCCTCTGCTTTCTAATAGCTAGCTATAACACAGACATGGAGATCACATCCTTTCTGTGAGGGACTCCACCCCAGAGTCAGCTGCAAACCAAAGAGTGGTGGAGGGCAATGCCTTTACAGAAGAAAGATCCAGAAAGATCTTCAGCTCTCAAACAAAAGCTGCCCAGTTCTGCTTGCAATTCAGATGGAGGCTGAGTGAGGAGACAGTGGATTCCAAATTGAATACTTTAATTAGGAGCTGCACAAAGTACCAACATGGTCTTGGAGTGCAGAGGGCTGCAGCCAGCTGAAAGGGCCCCTTCAAAAGACTTCCCTCCTGAATCAGACCAAGTCTCTATGTGCCTTGCTCTGCTCCAGCATTTTGCTGGGAAGCAGCTCATGCAGTCAGTGTTATGGTACCTGTAAAAAAGACTAAATCTGAGAGTAAAGGAGGAGGTGGTTGAGAGGATGAGCAGTTCAGAGCAGGACTGGATCCCACAGAGCCCTCACCAGATTGGCTAGGAATATTCCTGGTTAGGAAATTTTGGCATACACAGCACCAAGAACTTTGATTCCACTACAGTGGCACCACTTTGTTATCTGTCACAAGCTGTTAAAGACTCTTCCCATTGCTTGTGTCTAGAAGACACAATCAGTTTCCAGTAACTGCTTCCATGTAGGAAACCATGGCATTGAGGATGACTGCAAGCAGATAAACAAAGGCTCCCAAGTAGAGAGGAAAAAGCCAAACTTCACAAGCAATTGTGCTGACAGCTATAGCTTTGTACCTACTAAGCTCTAAAGGATGTGCTTTTCTTCATATGGATACAATCAGAAAGAAAATTAAGAAGTTGACCACACTTCTTATGTAGCATACACTACTTTGGATCCAATTTTGTTTTCAAACACCAGGATTTAGTTCACATGGAACAAGAAGAAGTAAATTGCACCTACATGCTAAGAGAGGAAACAGACCACGTGATGAAATCCTGAGCTCAGTGAGGTTAACAAGGACACAATTCCACCAAAGCATCTCTCAACTTCCTTACCTTTAACTTTTGAGACAAACCAGCATACTAATTTTCAGTTACTCCTCTGTTCATAGCTTATGGCATGTACATTTTGCTGTTACTGCAACAGGCTGCTTGCTTGACTTCTATCACAGAATCATTAGGGTCGGAAAGGACCCTCAAGATCATCTAGTCCAACCGATAGCCCTACACTACTCTTATCCCTAAATCATCCCCTGAAGAAACACATCTATCCTCTTAAAAACCTCCAGGGATGGTGACTCCACCACCTCCCTGGGCAGCCTATTCCTATATCTCACCACTCTTTCAGTAAAGAAATTCTTCCTAATATCTAATCTAAACCTACCCTGGCTCAGCTTAAGCCCATTCCCTCTAGTCCTGTCACTAGTCACAAGGGAGAAGAGGCCAACACCTGCCTCCCTAGAATGATCTTTCAAGTAGCTGAAGAGAGCGATAAGGTCTCCCCTCAGCCTCCTCTTCTCCAGGCTAAACAAGCCCAGCTCCCTAGGCCTCTCCTCATAAGGCCTGTTCTCCAGACCCCTGATTAGCTTAGTTGCCCTTCTCTGCACCCTCTCTAGTACCTCAATGTCCTTCCTATACTGCGGTGCCCAAAACTGCACACAGTACTCGAGGTGTGGCCTCACCAGTGCCGAGTACAGTGGCAAGATCACCTCCCTGCTCCTGCTGGTCACACTATTCCTGATGCAAGCCAGGATGCCATTGGCCTTCTTAGCCACCTGGGCACACTGCTGACTCATGTTCAGCCGGCTGTCAATCAGCACCCCCAGGTCCTTCTCTGCTGGGGAGCTCTCCAGCCACACCTTCCTGAGCCTGTAGCGCTGCTGGGGGTTGTTATGCCCAAAATGCAGGACTCTACATTTACCCTTATTAAAACTCATCCCATTGGCCTCTGCCCATCGATCCAGCCTGTCTAGGTCCCTCTGCAGAGCCTGCCTACCCTCAAGCAGATTGACACTCCCACCCAGCTTAGTGTCATCTGCAAATTTACTAATCCCGTTCTCTTAGATCTGAACAATGTAATACTTGAAGCCACTGACAGTATCAGAATTGTGCACACAGCTGAACACCAACACAGATTAAATGGGAAGGAACTATTGTTTTCATAAGGTTTGCCTTCCTTTCCCTAGAGGAATATAAGTAAGGAAGCATATTACCACTTCATTCAAACAATATAACTGTGGTAACCTACAGATTTAATAGTTTCATTGGTCATGTCAAGAGTAGATCATCATCCAGTGACTTAACTCATGGACAAATCCCATTGCTTCTCCTCTTTGTGTTTCAGCACAGTTCTGTGCATGTTAAAATTGTCATTACTTACCCATAGGCATCTTACTTAGATAAAGCCTGAGGTTTTGGAAAAAAGTAGTGCCATATAGAGCTGAAAAACCTATAGTAGGTCTATAGAAAAAAAGGTGTCATTTTCACAGAATCACAATGTGAATGTTAGGAGTTGGAAGGGACCTTGAAAGATCACCTAGCCCAACCCCCCTGCCACAGCAGGATTCCCTACACCAGGTCACACAGAAATGCATGCAGGTGAGTTTGCAATACCTCCAGAGAAGGAGACTCCACAGCCTCTCTGGGCAGTCTGTGCCAGGGCTCTGGCACCTCAACTGGGAGAAAATTTTTTCCTGTATTCACATGGAACCTCATTTTGAGGTGTTTCAACCTCTAAGACATATGCTGCAGGTCTAAAGCTGCCAGTGGTAAAACAGCCTTAATGCTCCTATGAATTCTACACAGGAACTCTTGTAGAAACACACTGCTTAAGGCAGTGCTATAGAAGACAGAGATTTGAAAGCTAAATGTATTCCCTAGGCTGAAACTGATGGTTCTTCCTAAGTACAAGTGATTATAGCTTAATTTCATGAGCTGCTTGCAGAAGCTTTACAGTCCCAGCTGGTGATTGTAAGTAGACACTCAGACTTAGTGAGCTCTGTCTTCCAGACTGGAAGAAAAGTCTGAACACACCTAAATGAGAAGCAAGCATGGGCAAGATTATCTAGGGTAAATGGCAAGGAGTGTGTCTGCACTTTGCATCACAGATCACTCCTGAAGATGAAGAAAAATGGTACTGGGAAGTCCCAGGATGCTTGCAAAATTGTTGGAAGAGAAGAGAGGCTGTGTTACCTATTTATCACCTGCACTAATATGAAAATAATGGCATCCATTAGAAAAATCAAGCAGTCCTTAACAAAGTTAGGAAGATGCATGAAGGTAGATGAAGTCTTAAAGACATTGAACATCTGAAAGTAGATCAGAAATGTAAATTAAACTAGAACAGAGAAAAATGAATTATTGAATTGCCATTAGACACAAAGAAGCAGAATCACTTATGCTACAACAGTAACCAAGTATTTACTATTGATTAATGGTGAGGTAGCAATTATTACAGTGACCTTTCAGGCCTTTTAGGGCTAGGTAAATCATATCTGAGCACTTCAAAAGAATTATCTGAGAAGACTGTCAAACTGCTAATGTTAGACAAACAGCAAGAGGGCAGTGGAGATGTGGATGCCTGAAAAAAATCTTGTATTATGTCAATATTTGAAAATAATGACATCAAAATGATGAGATGATGCCAGAAACTAGAGGCTTGATGTAAATCTTATCAGAAGGACAGGAACCAGCATAGGAGGAACAACTAGTGTACAACAAAAATTATACTATTCCAAGCAATATAGCTCAAAGGAGGCCCAAGCCTGATACCTCCTCTGTGGAATCACAGATCTAATTAACATAGGTGATGGTGTCCTTATAATACAGGTTACAGTATTATTCTTTCAAGACATGCTTTAAAAAACACACAAATCACACAAAAAATCCTCAAAACTCTTAAAGCAACAACAAAAACCCAATAAACAAACCACACACACACATATACAAAAAAAAGATATGAGATCACTACTCAAATGCTTCTCTGAGAGACCTGGCTAGATCTGTCACCTATGCAATATCCAGCTGATCATTAAGAAATTCCCTAATCCATAGTACTGCTTTGCTAGCAAAGATAAACTTTGTTTCAGGATCAGAACTCAAATAGATCTTAATAAAACAATTAGGTGAGCTAACAAGAGACTAAGGAGCTCATGGAATGGGGAAGGGATTTTTGTTTTCTCTCTCAGTTTGATGTCAACTGAGGTAGAAGGAAGTGAAGCTGAAGGCTCAGCTACCCAGACGAGTGCTGCTTATAAGACTACACAACTGTTTTTAACAGCTAGGAAAGGAAATAAACTCCAATTTCTTGGTAAAATGAATTCATCTGAACAGTTTACATTCCAATACACTCAAATACAACTTTTTTTTAATAGAATCTTTAGTTAAAAGGCCAGTAGCATAGAATCCAGAATTCTGGACTTCAGTTAAAACCTAAACTGATGTTCCATGCAAGAAAGGGAACAGGAGTATAAAAAAAGACTGTTAAAAAGACAATGTGCTTAATCATACAGGATTTGAGGCCTTTAAAGTCTTGTTCCTAATTCTGTCTGCTACACTTAAAATCTTGTCATGAGCAAGAACACATCTTACAAGCAGAGGCCAGAATTTCTTGTTAGTCCAGTTCATCTTTAGCAGTATAATAATTCAGGTTCTCATTAATACAGAACATTTCCAAGAATAGCAACGTTAAATTTGTTATCCAAACCCTCCTACTACCCATCCTTCTTCCTGATAATTGTGCTAACCTTCCCCTCATCTGTCCAGGTTGTCAGGCTGACATTTCAGTTTTCCTTCAGAAGGGCAGGGGTAGGAAGTGGCAGGAGAATGATACAGTCCTTGCTGGGAGGAGTCTGCTATTTATGGTGGCAGGGCTCCATCATAAGCTTTGGGGCCCCATGGGGCTGCTTTTATACATTTTGAACATTAGTCCTTTCCCTCTTTTCCCAAGCTAAAAGTTGAAAGTCACACAACAGGCACCCATACCTGCTGGTCACCTAGGGGCTAGTGTTTCTGACATGGGGACATCAGGGTCTGTCAGCTCTTCACTATCTATGGAACCCAATGAGATGAAGCCCAGCCCAGCCCAGGCACCAGTCAGGTGGCCACTGGCAACTATTAACCTAGCTACAAACAGCTGAGGCCAAGGCAAACCCAGACAAGTCCTCAGACACTATACTGTCAGGTCAACACAAAGCCTGTGGACATCCACTAGTAATGGCCAAAGTCATGTCTGGGCTGCAAGTTGATATTTAAAACCAATTAGAGGTTAGCAAGACCTTTATGACTTTGGGAAATCATACTGGTTTGACACTCTCTATAGAACTTCCACTTATTTACTTTATTCACAGAAATTTCTGGTGTGCATGACAACAACTGGAAGGCTTTTTTGCTTCAGATCCTAAAGTGGTAATGAGATCTGAAAGCTCTAAGTTGAAGCTAAAAAAAATTCAGGCTTGAAATAAGATACATACTTTTAACTGTGAAGAAAATTAACCACTAGGGAACAATTATCTGAAGATACAGAAGGCTTTCCAGGTCTTAAAATAATTAAGTGAATATTTTCTTTAAAAAATAGAGAAGGAAAGCAGGAGAAGGTATCAGGATGAAGTATTCATGCAATAAGTTTTATCTTCTGTAATGCAAGGTGCTTCAACTAAGTGAACTCAGTGGATTGCTCTGACCATAAGGCATGGAAAACTTTTCTCTCTGGTTCCCACAGAGTGACTTCATTTGCCTGTAATTCTAAGGAGAGATGTCTTGGAAAATTTAACAAAACCAAAGTTAATAGTATCCCCACTGGGGTTTTCAAAGGTGCAGATTCAAAACCTCAGAACCCAAGACAGAAGGGACTCTAGCATGAGCATATATGTCCAGCAGTACAGTAGACTATCACAGTACTTGCTCTGGTAACCAACCATTCACAGTTCTCCCCATCTGCAAGATGAATGAAAGAGGAATTGTCCAACATGCAAAAGTGTCATTCATCAAACACTACAAAGGGCAGGTAAGTTGCTTTTCACCTTATTAAGGCTTTTCTTGTTTTATTCAGAGATGACATGAAGATATCTGTGTACATGCCTATGACAGGCTCCCATCAGCAGTTTTGCCAGTGATTAGTATCATCAGTTCACTCTAGCAGACAGCATTTTATGTGACTTCATGAATTACACTACTATAGTTCAAAGGAATTAGACCAAAAAGCCTGAATAATCAGAATGGGAGAGGAAAATAATGCCCCAGAGGATAAGTGGACTGCATAATCAGTATCTGTCAAAATATTTTGTGCTTTCTGAACACTGAGCTAGAAGTAAACTATGAAAATTAACATAAGCCACCTCAAGCTGACACTTCTATTTGATCTCCTGTTTTATAATGTGATAGAGGAACTGAGACCTTGAAAATACAGACACATAGCCTAGATGTAATGTTTTGTCTTTCTATTAACAAGTCTTTTTATCCAGAATTTGTGGAGTGTCATTGCAAGACTCTTGACAAATAGGTATCATGTAAAATTTGACATATCACTACTCTGTTATTTTCATTTCTGCCAATCATTCTGGAGACAAAAGCCATGCTATCCTTTTGAAAAGGTAATTTCATAGTGTTTCTGGTCTTTCCATCTGCTCTCTGATTAAAGGCCTTTCCTTCCAAAACCTTACTGACTGAAGCCTAAAATCTACTTACCAGGGAATGAAAGTATTTAGACTTCATTCCTACAGGAACTGAAAATTCATAATGAATACTCTGTGATCACAGCTTATAAAGTCAAACTAGCAGTTAGAAGCACATTCAACACCATAGAGAAAATAGTCTTCAACCTCTGCCATCAATCAGCTGCTCTCAAGAGAGACAGAAGTTGATCTTCAGGATCTTTCCCCAAAAAGACAGATTCCTTATTCAATATCAGCACCAGAGCTCCTAAGGCCTTGCTGTTTTGATGTAGACCTCACAATTTTTCTATCTCTTTGTCTAATTAAAACTGTAATAAGAACACCATGAACTTAAGGAGATCCAGGAGGCCACAGATGTGATTCAAGGGCTGGAGCACCTCCCCTCCAAGGACAGGCTCAGAAAGTTGGGATTGCTGGATTGGAGGTTTGGATGGGAGAAGAGAAGGCTCTGGGAAGAACCTTACAGCAAGCTTCCAGTACTTAAAGAAGGCCAACAGAAAGGTGAGAAGGGACTCTTGATCAGGTAGTGCAGCAGTAAGATGAAGGGTAATGGTTTTAAACTGAAAGAGATTAGGTTTAGACTAGCTGTTAGGAAGAAATTGTTTACAGTGAGAATAATGAGGCACTGGAAGAGGTTACCCAGAGAAGTTGTGGCTATCCCATCCTTGGAAGAATTCAAGGCCAGGTAGAACAAAACCTTGAGCAACTTGGTCTACTGGAAGGTGACCCTGCCTATGGCAGGAAGGTTGGAACTAGATGATCTTTAAGGTCTCTTCCAACCCAAACCCTTCCATGATTCTCTAAAACTTTTTTTCCCCTGTTTTACAGTTTAAGAGTGGATTAAAGGGCCAGGATCAGGATTTGGCCTTGGGATGTTGGTATTTTTATTTTTTATCTCTTTACCTAAATAAACATAGTTATAGACCATATAGGATTGACTGTTACAGCAAGCTTGGGTTTTCTCCCCATGGGCAACCCCTTACCCCAAGCATTTATTTTGTGCTTAAACCATTTAAGCAGCTCCATGGCTTGCATCTGTCCAGTTTAAAAATCTAGTTTCTTGTTCTCAAAGTCAATTTACTGTTGATCCTGACCTGAAGTTGCTATACCCACAACCCACTGTCACTTTCTATAGCAAACCCAGTAAACTATGTATCACAAGCACAGTACTGCCTGGACAATGAAAAAGCACTGTTCAAGCCACTCAAACCCTTTGCTAAGCACTGCTTACTGGGTCTAATTCTGCTTTTTCACATCTGCAAGCACTTCAATTTTTAAAGCTCTACACAATCCTCAACATCTTTACTACTAACTCTCTTTTTCTTTCTTTGCTTTCTCTCTGTCTCTGTTCAGGCTGTATCTGGGGCTAAACTCTCAGAGCTGCTCTATCACCCCATCACCCCTACCTAGCAGAGAAAGGGATCAGAAAAAGGAGACAAGATCCAAAGGGCTGAAATGAAAACAGATCTAACAAAACAAGAAAACTGATACCCACATGAAGTAGATAAAGTCATACTCAGCCCAGTGAAGGTACAGCACTTGCACTGCATGGGAACAGTCCTTAGGAACAGGAAGAAGAACAGAAGCAGCAAGAACCCAAGCAACAGGTTATCTTCTCCTCACCAACCTTCCCCCTTTGTAGTGAGCCTCCTGAACATCGTAACTCCTTTCTGGGAGCCACCTGGAGCTAACTCAGCTCAGCTGCCCTGGCTGATTCCAAACTGCTAACACCTGCAGCCCATGGCTGGCCTGGTAGTCTGCCCCAGCAACACCAGGACACTCCCATATTTTAGGGTAATAAATTGCTTCAACAGACACCCAGGCCTTTTTAAAAGTATTTCACATTACAGTGACTAGTAACTGTATTTTCCTTTACTGCTTGTACTCTGGTAGAATAAAATAAATGTGCCCACAGGTATACATCTGTTAGGCTTAAATAATACAGAAAGGTGGCTGGTAGTATTAAATAAGGAGAAAGAATGTTTTTCAAGGACAAAATTCTGTGTGATCAAATGTATTTCTAACATCAAACAGCAGCATTATACACAAATCAGGAACTTTACTTCTTTCACAACATAATTATACTGTTCAAAGACAACTTCTGTGTCCTTTGATGAGATGATACAACACAACTATCCTTTGCAGAGCACTTTTCACACAAACTGCACTATCCAATGTACCTCTGAGATAAATAATAGTTACACAGTCAAATAACAAACAATAGCAGAGAGAGGGAAACATCAAGTCGTGAGAAATGGAGCAGAATGTACTCTATAAAATTTGAAAAGAGTAAGACAGATACAAAGGCATTTCTAGGAGGAAAGAACAATAAAATAAAGGCTTGCAGAACAGCTGAAGTAAGGTGGCATAAATAAGATACACGAGGTTGCTACTAAGTAAGCAGATGTAGGAGAGTGAGTTACAGTCCAAGAGAAAAAAAACTCACATCATTTATTAGCTGTGGCCAGTGAAGCATTAGTCACTTGGAAGGTGCTGACAACCACCAATGTAATACTAAGTATGAAAAATTAGGATTGCAAGTCCAAATAAATGCTGTCAATACTAAACACACTAAACAAATATGTCAGAGGGAGTTATCTGGCCAAACACTGAGGTAGCTGGCATTTGGTGTTATCACTGGAGGAAAGTAAGCAAGCTTAAAGACTTGCTACTGTTCTCAAGGGGCCTGAATCAAATAATCAGATATAAATAAAAGAGCAGTAATGACACCTGAGGGTCCCTTGAGCAATGCTTCAGATGAGTAAATCCCATACAAAGGGCACAATACCATGCAGGAGAGATCCCATCATAGTATTAGTACAAAATATCATTTTGAAAGGTAACTAGACCTTCTGAGAGGGTAAAGCAGAAAGAAACATCAGTAAATCCTACAATGAACAGTGCTGGATCTGTGTTTGAGCAAGAAGTCCTTTTGTTTACTGAGTTAATGGTTTTGAGGTGGCCAGCTTGTGTAATGCACTGAGGTAGTGCATTGCTGGAGTTTAGTGAGCAGATGCAAAGGAAGGGTCAGGCAGAACTAAGGTGCATAGTACTGGAAAAGCTGCAGAAATTGTGGTATTGGAAAGGCAGATCAAAAAAGGCAGATAGAAAGGAGAAAAAGAGTAGAAATGGCCTTTCAAGTTGAAGTGGAAAGAAGCATTTTAGGAGAGGGATTTCTCCTTTTCCCATGAATTCTCTGTAGCTTGGTGTACTTCCTTGAGCAGAAAAGTGAAAAGACAGGAGAAAACAATAGCTGCCTTCTCTAACACTGACACTGTACTTCCAGCTTAGAGTTGCAGAAGAGGAAGTTAACAGATAGGGTCTATCACAGACTGTCCTCTGCATGTCTACCAATGGACTAGCACCACCAGCTGTAAAATGTCCAGACCACTTTTTGAGCCTCACAAGCTTTAGGAATTCAATCTGAAAGGTATTCAGCATTGAATAGAAATCCAGGAGGATGGGTCAGTATCATCCTCACACAGGAAGTAAATATCTTAAGTGAAAAATCAGAAGCCTTAAAAACTGTGAGGCTGAGTGAGAGGAGAATTTACAGTGCAGTCTACTACTGAGAGCTAGCATTGCTTCTGTGTGACCTGGTCTAGGGAATCCTGCCCTGGCAGGGGGGGTTGGACTAGATGATCTTTCAAGGTCCCTTCCAACTCCTAACATTCTGTGATTGAAGTTCTTTCCTTAAAATTCTCTTATCATGTTGCATGTCACCTGACTCACATCAGAAGCAAGTCAATCTCTTCATTTAGGACTAACTGCTCGTTTGCTTGTCCATTAACTATCTGAAAATCAACAAAGCAAAGAGTATTTCAACAGGGGGAAGTAAATCTTCCCTTTAGATGATTAACTTCCCTTATAATGCAATGGGAGCTATTTAATGATTTCAGCTTTGAAATCCCAAATGTATACCATATCATACACTGGTTCTGCTCAAACTCCCCCAAAACCATTCCTCCTGCACTCCCAGGACAGTGGCAGCAGTTAATCTATCAATCACAGTTGAGTCAATATTTCTGAATAATATTTCACAATGTTGTCATAGTAATGACTGCTATGGAAATCTGTAAGAGAATAAGGATGGACTCATGTAAATCCAAATATATCCTTCTGTCAACCTGTTTGAATCCCTCTTTGAGCAATGATCTGCCACAGCTCTTGAATGATTCTATGAAATCCATACAGATTAATCATACAGAGTCATCACAACAATCACAATGATGTGACATGAAAAATGATAAGAAGGACCAATGGAAACAGTTGTATTCTTTCCCCTAGATTTAATCAATTCTGATTGATAGGGTAACTATTAGGTGCCAAAATAAAAAGCTGAAGTCAAATTAACTGCTGCCCTCTAACAAGTCTGTCTTAACAACAAAATTTATCACAATGACAGAAAAGCAGAGATGTTATTGGCTGGATGTGTGGCAACAGATACATGTGACAAATGTACAAGCAACAATTATCTTTTCAAGAAATAAGAATCAGTTTTGTGGGTTTTTTTCCAAGGCACAAACAATATCTTCATAGGTCTGAAGTCTATAATACTTCAGAGAAACTGTCTCCTTTTGTTACATCATGTCAGTTCAATTTAAATTCTTGATCTAAGGCCCCTTGCAGGCAGTTGTAAAAGCTTTCAAATCCTAGGCACAATTACAAAGACAATGTTTTTCATGTCTAAGCACTGACACATAGTATGGGTTTGAAATCCCTTCTTTTCTTCCCCCCAGTGGAAAAAGGTTGTATTTAATTGGCATTGGAACACTGAGTTTCTTATTCACCAGCATTGTTTCTAAACCAGGAATGTATAAATGGATTGATTCTTCTGCTGGATGAAACTCCCATGTAAAATGCACAGGCATTGTTTGTATGCTTTTCCTAGGAATCAGAAAGTAGTCAGGATGGTAAATCTGTGTGGCTCTCTTGCCCTAAACCTCACACCACACCATCTACATAGGTCTCCTTGGCTCTCCTTCTGCTTTGGCTCCTTCACACTGATACGGCTTTTTAACATATATGACAAACATGACAAAATCTGAGAGGCAGCTAGAGTAGGGTATCTACATTCAGCCTGTGGCCAGAAGCTGCCCAGCAATACACTTCTGTAGGGCTTCTACATATTCCTGAGAGGACAACTTGTTAGACATCTAAGAAAGGACAACCACAGAGGCAATTACTAGAGCCTGACCAGGCAGCCGTTATGGTCGGGGTACTTAAGTCCTCTGAGACAGCACTGGAAGCTGCTGCTCCCACCACAATCAACAGAGAGGGAAAGGAGGAGCTGAGGAATCTCATGTGCTACCATGCTTCCTCTGCTGCCAGTCTGACAACTGACTTCCAAACTGGTTCCCACCACAGGAATGGCTGAAGACCACTCTTGGATTCTCACTTAAACAAATAAGCACATGGGGAGATTTTCAGAGGTGCTGAAACAACCCCAGTGGCTTTGGCTTCACTAAGAATCTTCTAATGAGTAAATCTCTTGTTTAGATGTCTCACTATGTATATTATTTAATAGAGCTTTAGTTAGGATAACAAATCTCTCTCCTCATAATCCATAATGGGCCATTTTGCTGGTTCTTAGAAATGTTAGCCTAACTGGCTTCATTTTAGAGGTCTCAGTCAACAGCACAAACCATAATCCTAATAAGCATGTTTTCACCATTTGTTCATTACTGTGGTGTTTTATAAGTAGCTTCCACAGAACTTCATCTTCTTCATCAAAATTAACGAGTTTTATGTAGCACAAATTGCAGGAAATAAAGAGCCAGTGAAAATGTTGATGTAAACATTCAAGTATAGGATTGATATAAGAACTCTCTTTCTGGGGGGGTGAGGAAAGCTGTTACAGCTATGGCCTTTTATGTGATAGATACATTGCACAGCCTAAAAGACATAACAAATACTAAATACATTTTTCCTGCAGTTATAAATGAGGGATTGCTCCCCTAAGCATCCCTCTGAATTAACAAGTCTTGTAAAAACTAATCTTTACATGGGTCTCTTTTGGGATCACTCAGGTGAGACCCTTCCTTATGGTTACTTATATTATACCAGGAAAACAGAACATGTGTATTGCACAGATTAAGTATTTTCCTTCTGGTGAAATCCAATCCTATTCATATCTCACTTAATCTAGCTCTCTATTCAATATTCATTCCTTTCTGTACCCTCCTCTCTAAAAACAGCTAATATAATCTAATCTATTGCTGACACTTACAGGGAATGAAAGAAGAACCCATTTAGGGAGACCAACAGGACTGTATTAGTCAGTTCACTTAAACTATCCTTCCAGGAAGGCATCAAGGATTAAGCAAGTAGCATCTGACCTGTATTCCTCCAAGGAGTTGTACTCTTTCCAATTTCTCAGAAGATATCTGGTTAGATTTTAACTCAATTTCTCATGAAGAACTGCCCCCTGCCTTTAATTTGATGCATGACAGAAATGTGGGGACTCACAGATACTAAAGGGCATCAATTAGAAACATTTTTGCCTAATGGCTTCAAATCTATTCAACATAATGTAGAGAGGAAGGTCAACTGTACTGGAAAACAAGTTTGATCTGGAAGTGGAGAGGCAGAGTTCAAATCCTTTTTCAACCTCAGAGTTTCTTGGTCTACCACCATGTGACCCCAAAAATGTTTATGTGAAAGTTATACAGAAAAATACCATCTGGTAGCTTCATCACCTAGAGTTTACCACTACAAGCAATGGAAAACTAAGCCTCTCTTCACACAGCTTGCTGTCAAACCCTTCTGGGTCCCCCAACTGTTATTTATGCATTCTGCTGCTTGATAAAATACATAAGCACTGTTGGAAGCAGGGATTGTGTATTAAGTTCTCTCCTCACTAGTCCAAGTCTCATTTGAAATATTCCAAGGCCATAAATTTCTGCCTATGATCTTCTCAATGTCTTGCTCAGTATTTTGGCTGTGGTTAGTCCCACTCCTCAGTGCTTAAGTCTACCTACCTATGCTACACAGAATTCAAGCACCTCCCTCATGACTGTGCATCCCAATCCCACAGGCAAAGGCACACAGGTTAGTAGTATTATCACATGCAAATCCTGTAAAGGCTCCAGGCCTTAGTCTTTCTCTACTGCTTTTTCCTTAAAGGAAGATGTCATGGTAAACACCACAGACATACTGAGAGCCTCAGAATTGTTGCTGGCTACCAAAAAGCATAAAGCAGGGAAGGTGAATCTGTTCCATCCAATGTGCTAGCAGCAGAGATGAATTTGATCACAGCTGGTTTATTGATAGGTAGTACTCTATTGTTTTGCAGAAGATCTGTGAAATCAGTATCTGGGGGAAGTGCAAGACTGAACATGGAATAAGACCTTCCCCAGTGGACAGACAGTCATTTTCTGAAAGTTTCTCACAGAATATTAGGAGTTGGAAGGGACCTCAAAAGATCATCTAGTCCAACCCCTCTGCCACAGCAGGATTCCCTAGACCAGGTCACACAGAAATGCATCCAGATACCCAAACCAGGTTTTGAATATCTCCAGAGAAGGTTTAATCACTAGCAAACACTCAGTACTGGGAGAAATTTGGAAACAACAACATAAGCACTTCTTTTTGAGAAAAGGAAGCTGCAGATACACAGAGACAGTATTAAGCCTAAAGCACACATGTAGGCATTATTACTACTATCAATTCCCAAAGATTTCATAGTTATCACTATTATTGCTTCCAAGCTTTAAAAGCCAACCTATAACTATTACAAGACTTCTGGTCTATTAGACTTACAACTCCATTTCTTTAGACTCTCACCAGCATGAATATTCTTCATGAGAGAGTTCAATAAACTAGTTTGTAAAATATGATGATTCCTGAAAAAAAGAATGTAAATCTAGCAGGAACACTACAGCAAGCCAGTTTCTGCTAAAAGTCAAACCTCATCCACAGATAGCTAATAAACCTTATTTGAGGTACTGTTTTATGCAAGACAGACCTGCTGCTTCTGGAGATTTTATTCCTTGCTTGTATGGAGAAGAGATGGACTCAATATTTTATGAAGACAGGCATTTGGTTAACATTACTACTAGAAAAAGCTATTGCCAGATGATGAAACAGTTATTCTATAGTTTTAACCACACCTCTTTGAAAGAGATCCAGTGGAAATTGTAATAATCCAAGAGCATTGCCTGTCCCCCAGTTTTAGATGTATATACACTCCTAGTGAACTGTCTGAGTCTACTCACAGCTTGACACCTGATTACAGAAGTCAGAGCTGCAGACTTAAAACTGGCCAAAGGCAGAGTTGTACTGCACACAAAGAAATGTCTACAACTGTTTTGCTTCCAGTCTCTGAAAAATATTTAAAGGATAAACACTTAAAGCATATTTACATCATAACTACTTACAGCATTATGTCATATCTATCAAGTATTAGAGTGTATAATCAAAAGCAGATAGAGAGACAGTCTGTTTCTTTGGATTGTGATTATCCATTCTCTTTTAACAGGGAGGAATAATATTTGTATCTGAGAGATCCATGTTTAATAAACATCAATGCAAGCGAGAGGAGGATGCAATTTTAGCCTTATTAGAAGGCTAATAGCAATAGCAGTAACATGAACAGTTCTTGAAACATCATGATTTTACACATTGGTTAAAATTGTAGTAAACTTCCAAGTTGAGAGGACAATCTGTTTCTGTGTAGTTTTGTGAATGATCATATATAGTGATAGCTTCATTAAGAAGAACAGCACCATTCAGTCAGAAGAAGGGATATCTTAGTCACATAAAAATAAGCAATCTGCATAACATCTGTTTCACTTATGAACTGATGAGATGTACTAAGTGATCAACAACTTCAGAGAGTCATCAAAGCAGCTTGGCTTCAAACCTCAGCTGAGTAACCAGGGAGTTACTGTTTCAACAGTGTTATTATGGGATCAGGTCAATATTTGGCATCTAGTCTTGTGAGAGTATAAATTTCCTGTCCCAGGGAGAGCTCTGTGGATGTTTGCTCAGTGCTCACAGGAGGCTAAGACTAAAATAATAATTAAGCACAAATGTAAGACAAGCTGTACATTCAAGCATGTCCCCTGAGGAAACTAGGGCATTTAAGAGAAAACAAGAAATGAATTTTCACACAAAGCTTTTGGTCATAACTTTCATCAGTTACAGATAACTCCATTTGATTAAGCTGTTCCTGCATCAGTAATGTGGTAGCAGGCAGCAAAAAAAGCAGAGGCTCTGCCAAAACAGCTTGTAATGTTATTTAAATAAGGTTTTAAAAGTTTGCCACTGCTGATCAACTTTTCCTGCCTTATTAATCTAACCAGATTTAGTGAATGCCTCTTTGACAGTTACCCCTGAACAGAAAAATCTGTCACATGGAGCTCCCAGCACACGCCTGGGAATTCCACTGACTCTCAGCTGTGCTGCCTGAAGCAGGTCATCAGATTTGAAGCTGCAAGGGTTAAAGATTGTTTTCAGCCACACCTACAAGTGACTGGGGCAGGAGTTGTTAGGCACCAAGGAGAGTGGGTCTGATCAGCAATCACATGCCTCTGAATTAACTGGATGCAATTCCATGTCAGCTCAGGGATTACACCTACCTGTGATAAGCACGGAATGGGAAGGTACCACCATGCACTTTGCCTTCCAGGCATGATAACTCCATCTCCTTTTGAGGATAACAACCCAGAGGCAGCTAGGAAGAACTGTAAGCTCTTGATGGTACTGCTGAAACTATTGAAGATATCATTGAGGCACAAAGGAATTTCATTGTTTGATTGGTAGGCTGTTTTTTTAAATTAATAAAAGAGACTATGAAAACCAATCTTCTAGCACACACTTGGTAATTAGTTTGCAAAACTGCTGCAGTGAGTGTAGAAAGCTGCCAGACTCTGTCTGCTCAGCTAAAAAATGTCAATGTTGTGATGCAAGCTCAGTGTGACAAGACAGGTCCCAGCATGTGTCCGAAAAGGGATCTGATGGGTCAGCAGGCAGAGCAAGGCTGGAGACAAATTCCTTTGCCATGAGGTCCCCCAGTCCTAAGGGCTTGTGACAGCCTTCAAGGAGCAAGGATTTCAAATGACCTGGAACTGAGAAGCTAAACCTTACATTTTGAGCTACACTTACAAACAAACTGCTGGCCTGTGCATTTTAAGACCATGCTTTCCTCTTTGCAAAGGGCCCTGCAAGGCAAATGCATGAGGAAACAGCAGGTCCTGAAATCATTCACTGTAGCTGCACTAATTGCATTTCTATACTCTGGGGATCCCAGGATGGCAATGCAATGCTGTAAACTGGGCCCCACCATTTAAAAAGGATGTGAAGGCACATAAAGGTGTCCAGACCAGAACAACAAAGCTGGTGAAGGGATTGGCAGACATGTCCTCTGAGGAGGGGCTGAGGATTCTGGTTGTTTCTACTTTGGAGAGAAGGAGGCTGAGGGGATCATAGAATTATAGAATCATAGAATGGCCCAGGTTGGAAGGGACCTTCAAGATCATCTAGTTCCAACCCCCCTGCCATGGGCAGAGATGCCACATGCACTAGACTAGGTCATCCAGGGCTACATCCAGCCTGGCCTTAAACACTGCCAGGGATGGGGCTTCCACAACCTCTCTGGGCAACCTATTCCAGTGCCTCACCACCCTTTGGGTAAAGAACCCCCTTCTAATCTCCAGCCTAAACCTCTCCTCCTTCAGCTTGTAGCCATTCCCCCGTGTCCTGTTGCAATCAGACCAGGAGAAAAGTCTCTCTCCTTCTGCCCTATAATCCCCTTTCAGGTACTGAAAGGTCGCTATAAGGTCACCTCTAAGCCTTTTCTTCTCCAGGCCTGTCAGTGTTTAAGGACAATGTGCTTAATGACCATGCTTTGACCTTTGGACAGCCCAGGAAAGGGCAGGCAGTTAGACCAGGTGATTGGTGTGGATCCTTCCCGTCCCTTCCAGCTGAACTACTTTACTCCCATTCCATTGCATTCCCTGAGCTCCTTTTGTTTTAGCAAAACAAGATGCAAATTGTTTTGCCTTAGCAAACTATTTTAGCAGCATACCTTTTTCACAATAGAGAGATGGATTAATATTTATTAGAGTCAAAACAAAAGATTTTTTCCCTCTCTCTCTGCAGAGTTTATTTAGCATTAAATACAAGACAAAGAACAACTGAAGATTCTGGAGATCTCAAAATGTTTAGGCATCCAGCTTGAAGATGATATTCTGCACAGGGGCAATCCAAGATATGTGTACAGACTGGGAGAGGAACTTGTTGAAAGCAGCTGTGCAGAGAAGGACTTGGGGGTCATGGTAGATGAAAAGCTGGATATGAGCCAGCAATGTGTACTCACAGCCCCAAAGGCCAACTGTATCCTGGGCTGCATCAGGAGAGATGCATGACCAGCATGTCTAGGGAAGTGATTCCAGCAGGTGATTCTGCTCTGGCAGGGGTGCTGGACTAGATGATCTTTCTAAGTCCCTTCCAACCCCTAACATTCTATGATTCTGCCTCTCTATTCTGCCCTCATGAGGCCCTACCTGGAGTACTGTGTTCTGGGCTCCTCAGCATAGAAAGGATCTACAGAGGAGGGCCACAAAAATGATCAGAGGACTGGATAGGCTGAAGGAGTTGGGGTTGTTCAGCCTGGAAAAGAGAAGGCTTCAAGGGGACCTTATGGCAGTCTTTCAATACCTAAAGGGGGAGTACAAGATGGAAGGGGAGACACTTTTCAGCTGGTCAGATTGCAACAGGACGCAGGAGAATGGATACAAGCTGAAGGAGGGAAGGTTTAGACTAGAAATTAGAAGGAGGTTCTTTACCCAAAGGGTGGTGAGGCACTGGAACAGGTTGCCCAGAGAGATTGTGGAAGCCCCATCCCTGGCAGTGTTCAAGGCCAGGCTGGATGTGGCCCTGGGCAACCTAGTCTAGTGTGTGGCATCCCTGTCTATGGCAGGGGGGTTGGAACTAGATGATCTTAAAGGTCCCTTCCAACCTGGGCCATTCTATGATTCTATGATGTATAATCCACACAGTTACTTGAGTCTTGTAAGAATGCTGTTGATAATTGTCAACTATGTAATACAAGTTAGAGTCACTGGAGAAAAAAAGGAAACATGGCAAAGGCATAAGCATAAACCAGTGTTCAAACCAGCTGCATTTCAAACTATTCTAACTTGCTTAAACAGCTACTGATTACTCTATTAAGTCATTTAACAGTCTGGTCCACAGAGGGATCCTCACACATTTCCTGCCTTCTGTCCATGCTTTTTTCTTTTGTGAAAGCCTTCATGATCTGCTCAGCATAATTTTCTCTTGTCAGAGTTTTTAAGCTCCATCATCCAGGTGATTCTAGTCTTTGCTAAAACCTACAGAAAAGAAAGCAAGTATCTTATTTGCTTCCCCCCTTCTGTGGAAGAACACTTACATCCACTTCACCTGTTGGTTCCCTGCACAAACTTCTGTTTCAAATTCTGTAAATTAATTTTTAGCATTTAAGCAAGTGATACTTGAATATATTCCACTCTTCTGTCTTCAGACAGAGTGCAATGGTGATGAAACCTAAACCTTTGAAAAAAACTATTGTTTTTCCCTCCTCAAGCTATTTCCTAGCCTTACTGACACAATCAATGCAATAAGCAGTCCTTACAATGACTCTATAATTTACAACAGAAACTGTTCCCTTCCTCTTGGGCCAGTTCAGGCTTTACCTGATTAATTATCTTTTTTTTTTTTTGGCAAAGAATTCTATTTGAACCATAATGAATGTCAAACATGATTTCCATATGCAGCTTACATGAAATGGCTTTAGAACGACCTGGAATGGGCATCTTTGTATTTTAAAAGGTATTGCTGCCTTGAAAAGAACTTGATTTTCCTTTACTGTAGAACTCAAGGACATGGCACAGCTCCAACTGACATAAGAATATGTTCCCCTTGCAAGATCAGAAAGGAGTAGGGTGATCTTAGATAAAGAAGAATTAAGTGAAAAACACTTTTCTGAGGGAAGTTTATAATAAAGTCCATGCTATTATCATCACCAAAACACATGAAATCCCTAAGTAAGGTTGATCTGAAGGGATAAAACCAGCTCATAACAATTCACTTTACTAGCCTGCAGGCCCCAAAGATGATTTAAGATATCTGCACTTGTGTTGCTATCTTGGGGAACTCCCTTCTAGTGACAACAATAAGATCCAGGCAGTTTCTTGAGGATACCAAAGTGCTGCATAGACATCTTCAGCCCAGCAGCTATTATTATATTAATATCTTATCTCTAAAACAACATATATTTTAATTCTCATTGGGATCACTCTTTGTGAAGTTTTGTTATTGTAGGTTATTAATTTTTTTCCAGCTGCATGGAAGGGAGGAAGTTTGTGAACAAATGGAAAACCCAATTCATTTAATTTGTTGGTGTTTCTCATGCCTTCTTCCCCCTTAATTTTTACAGTGTTCCCCCTCCTTTTTTTTCCTTATGCAAAAGACTGGAGTTTTTTTAATAATCAAAAGAAAAAATCTTCTACAAAACTAAAATATAGAGGGAAGAGACAGGTAATTAAACCATTCCTATTTTGTGGTCAACTCTGTAGAGCCTGTAACCTTCCAACTGTCTACTGATCTGTGTTAAGCTGGCAGTTGTCACACTCTATTACACAGGTCAAATATCACAGTGTTAAAGGCACTGCCACTGTCATCTGAGCTATAATCTGTGTCTACAAAGTCACCTTTCTGGCCTGAGATGGATTATGAAGTAAAGGCACTTGAATCTCTCCTGATGAAAGGGAGATTTCATCTCCATTTCTACATATCACAGGTTTGTGTGGTTCCAAGGAGAAGTGGGGAGAGGGAGAGGAGAGTCAGGAGGCAGGTGTAGGAAGTGGCTTTCAGCCATATAACCAGGAACATCTGCAGGCTGAAGTCATGGGACAGATTCAGCTCTTCCCTAGTCCCATTTTAATTCCTTTTTGTGAAGACCAGTCAGCCTCACCTCCATCCCTGGAAAGGTGATGGAACACTGCATCCTCCACTCTGTCTCTAGGCATATCAAGGAGAAGGGGGTCATTGGGAGCAGTCAGCATGGATTTACCAAGGGGAAGTCATGTTTGACCAACCTGATAGCCTTTGATGAGGACATAATCAGGTGGATAGAGGAGGGTAGAGCAGTGGATGTGGTTTATCTTGATTTCAGTAGAGCATTTGGCACTGTCTCCCACAGCATCCTTGCAGCTAAACTGAGCAAGTGTGGTCTGGCTGATTGGGTAGTGAGGTGGATTGGGAACTGGTTGAAGGACAGAAGTCAGAGAGTGGTGGTCAATGGGATGGAGTCTAGTTGGAGGCCTGTGTCTAGTGGAGTCCCTCAGGGGTCAGTACTGGGACCAGTACTTTTTAATCTATTCATTTGTGGAGATGAAGGAGACAATACTGTCTCCCCCTTACTGGAGGAGAAAAACCTAGGACAAAGATAACATTCTGCCATGAGCCAGCAGTGTGCTCTTGTAGCCAGGAGGGCCAATGGGATTCTGGGGTGGATTAGAAGGGGTGTGGCTAGTAGGTCAAGAGAGGTCCTTCTCCTCCTTTACTCTGGTGAGGCCACATCTGGAATATTGTGTCCAGTTCTGGGCCCCTCAGTTTAAGAAGGGTAGGGAACTGCTTGCAAGAGTCCAGCACAGAGCCACCAAGATGATGAAGGGGCTGGAACATCTTCCTGATGAGGAAAGGCTGAGGGAGTTGGGTCTCTTTAGCTTGGAGGAGACTAAGGGGTGACCTCATCTAGACTTTTAAATACGTGAAGGGTGTGTGTCAGGAGGATGGGGTCAGGCTCTTCTCAGTGAACCCAATGACAGGATGAGAGGCAATGGCTGTAAGCTGAAGCATAGGAGGTTCTGTGTGAATGCAAGACAAAATGTTTTCCCATTTGAGGTGCCAGAGCCCTGGCCCAGACTGCCCAGAGAGGCTGTGGAGTCTCCTTCTATGGAGGTATTTAAAACCTGTCTGGACGCACTTCTGTGTGACCTGGCCTAGGGAATACTGCTGTAGCAGGGGGGTTGGACTAGATGATCATCTTTTGAGGTCCCTTCCAGCTCCTAACATTCTGTGATTTGTTTTGGGAAATACTCATCTGTAAGGCAGGTTTGCTTCCTGTCTGGACATGGGTATATCATCTACTTCTTCTGCAGGATACTACAGGATGATGCCTATCCCATGGCTCACCTCACCACTGAACTGGCAGAGGAAGAACAGAGATGAAGGACAGAAGCCTGAAGTCCACATAAAGAGCCAGAAATAAAGCATTTTAAGACTATATGCATTGACTTTTTTTAATTCCAAAGAAATTCTGTCTTGCTACCAGTAACATTGTGGCTGTTTCCATGCACCAATACAGTGTGTTTTGTTATTTAAATGAATTATTTCACATTTGGATTGGCAGTCACACAGTCTAGAGGAGGTGGCTGTATGGATTAGAGCTGAATGTTGGCACTGTCCTACAGAGTGTATGACCATAGCAGGTGAGCAATGGTCACCCAGAAATGTTCTGCCACACCTACCTCACTACTTACATTAATCCATTAACATGACATTATTATTGAGAATTGGAATCTAATTCATCCCATTGTGTTACAGAGGGAATCACAGTTTGGATATTCACAAAATACTAGAAACAGCTACATGAAAGTTCTTGGTACTGCATTTTTTCCCCCCCATTTCTGTCACCATCTCTTATGGTACACAGATTTTCAAACAAACTGGCATATGTTCTGCATAATCTACAATGACAGATTGAACACTAGATTTTGAAATCCTTTTTAGTATCTCCTCATTGTGATTTTGTGATTAAAATCCATAATTCGAGGCACAACAAAGTCAGGCAAGCTTTAGAATTCTCTGAGACTGCTGGGATAAATTAGTTGTGAGTAATAATTCCTGTTCCACATCCTGTGCTAAAATCCTAAAGTACAACTGCACCATCTGGACTGTATCAACAAGTTAGTTTGTTAATGAGAAGCAAAGGAGGTGTATAGGGACCTGTGCTGTCACAAGCAGTACAGCGTGTTGATCACTGTGACAACAATGCCACTTCCATTGCTAATACAATTAAAGTTAATTAAGATACAGAAACAGAGATGATTATTTTTTCTCAGTAGTGTTTTAACTGCCTGTAATTACAATACATATATACCTGCACAAAATTATGTGAATTTATAATATCTGGCCACTGGTAAAAGAGGAATGGTCCTTAACTTTGGTGTTCCCTTTGAAGATCTCAGCTCGTACTCTGTGCAACAGCAAAATGCTTGTGTAAGGAGAGGAAGACTAAAAATAAACAGACACTGGTTCAACACTTGCATCTCCCATGTTTAAGTGTAATATTCTAAGGTGACTTTTCTTCTGAAGCCTTAAAAAGAA
Source organism: Galbula dea (assembly GCA_013399015.1). Classification (NCBI taxonomy): domain Eukaryota; kingdom Metazoa; phylum Chordata; class Aves; order Piciformes; family Galbulidae; genus Galbula; species Galbula dea. The sequence goes on along the minus strand of VWZX01004010.1, from coordinate 156,155 downwards.
CAATGGAACTAAAATGCAGAAACCCTTTCTATATGGGGCAGGTGTTTAGCTTGGCAGAACCTGAGAGTCTGGAAGCAGCTACCTCCAGGCAGGAGCCACAAAAGAATTGGCCACACTCAGTACCTTTTGTCATGTCCTACCTGTCTGCTCTGGCTAACGATGAAAAATGTCACCATTTACTACTTCACCCTTGTTCTGCCAACCAACTGGCTGGAGTCTGCAGTAAGACTAATTCAATGTGACAGCTTATCTTTGTGCCCAGTGGGGGTCTTCACTGAAGTGTGGCTATGAAAGCAATTTCCATGTTGATGATGACCGAAGCCTTTATGATTCAGAGCCAAACAAGTCTAAAAAAACCCCCCAGTATCACAGCCACAAGTATCTTCCTGTTTCAAAGGAAATGAAATGAAGCTAATATATAGCACACATGGTACTTTCAAAAGAAACAATGGTATAGACAGTGACATATTGCAACAGAAGTGCTTGTGAACTATTACGTGCAGATGTTAATGAGACAGCCATGAAAATCCAGTCAGAGCTAAAGCTCGGTGCTGTTACTTGTTAGGCAGAGGGTTTGTTTTAAAGTGCAAACTACACAGAAGTAAACTTGATCATGGGAAAACAACACACTAGATTACATCTTGATCCTTAAAAAAACCCAAGAGCAATCCTAAGAGAATTTGTCAGACACTCTTCGGATTTCCAATGATTACACAAGTGTTACTGTGCCTGCCACACAATCTTCTAGTGCTCAGAAAGTATCAATACAAGAGATGTAGTTTGAATTTATATTAAACTATATTAAACTATGGGATTATATAAATTATGATTTTATAATCAACTCTGAGGATGATATCAGGGTCCAGGGTGGCAGAAGAGCAAAACACAGTGAGAAAACATTTTCTTATATGAAGAAAACATACATAAAATTATACAAAACACTGTTATTTATATTAGAAAATATCATAAATACAAATTTTATATATAAACTAATCTGGTATGTAATATATGATAAATATATAGAGTGTAATAATTCAATATAGTAAAAGATATTTCATACAGCACCACATATGCCATATGGCACTCTATTATAATATATAAAATATTTGAATCTATATTATTATATGCTATAAAAATAAGTACCTTATAAATAGTAACTTCTATATGACATCCACTTCAAAACTAATCTGCTTGCCATATAAGAAGCTTTAAGTCCTACTTTTCAAAAATGCTTTGCAAAGTTCTGATTACAATTAACTTACATTGTAATGGTGACACATTGCAAAAGTCTAATTCTGATTAACTTCACAGGGATGACAGAATTATTTCTAATAGGTGCTGGCAAAATGGGGATCAATCAAAACTGTCACATAAGCCTAGATTTATCCACTGGGGAAAAAGCAGAGACTTAATTAGATGTATCTTCACATCCTTTCTTGCAAGTCAGTTTACATTTCCAAAAACAAATATTCAAAAAAACCCCCAAAGCAGTTCAAACTTCCAGGCACTAACCACAGTTTTATGTGAGGAGACAGAACTAAGTTCTTCCCTGTGACAGCAGCTCTTCACTTCCTCCACCACTAAACCACTAAACATTACTTTATAATAAAAGCTTGAGCATTTACTGACACAGCTGTGGAAGCATGTAGACCTATTTTAGTTCTCTGAGGAGCTCCATGAAGCCATGAGGCACAACTTCTGGTTGCAAAAAGATCTCCATTACCGTCGTCTAAGAAACAGACAAAATGTGTGACTTCTCAGGAGAGTCCCCTCTATTCAAGGCAGCCATATTACTGCCCCTTGGGTTGAATTTGACTTCAAGGAACTTTTCACCTCCTCCTCTGCTGAGAGTGGGGAGAGTGGCAATATGTTTTCCACTGCAGCCTGCTCAGTCTCCAACTTAAAGACATGATCTCATAGAATCATCAGAGTTGGAAGGGACCTTAAAGATCATCCAGTTCCAACCCCCGTGCCTGGCAGGGACACCATCCACTAGATCAGGTTGCCCAGGGCCCCATCAAGCCTGGCCTTAAAATCTTCCAGGGATGAGGCTTCCACAACCTCTCTGGGCAACCTGTTCCACTGTCTAACCACCCTCACAGTGAAGAACTTCTTCCTAATATCCAACCTAAATCTACCCTCCTTTATCTTACTTACACCCATGATCTCCATCACCTAAGCATGGTTCTCACTGCTAAAGAGGTAGGATGGCCCTGATGTGATCACTGGCAGTGTCAGAACCACCTTTTTTGTATCTCTACATATTTTCAGCATATGGAGGACATGTATCAATGCATTAGAGTATCAGTGAGGTCTCTGCAACTTACCTATCAATTATGGCACACATGTCAATGGTGACATTGGCAAAGCTTCCCAGCTGGCCTTGCTCCACAGCATGCAAATCCACCAGCTGATCATCCACGTGAATAAACTGCATGCAGCCCTGGAAGGAATGCTGCAGCAGCCAGTGATCTGAGTCATTCTTCTGTACAGGGAACCCTGCAGAGCAGCAGAATAAAGACTGTTCTTAACTTCATATCTTAGTACTGAAGCCAGGCTTTTTCTGTGGGAAAAGACACGTTTCTAGATGAGGGCAGAAAAAGGCAAGGTGGAAAGGAAATATTATATAGTTATGAGATTACATTGCAGTGTTATTAAGTTATTGGCAAATACCTGCAATAAGTTATACTGTTCAGCTGATGATTCCTGCATTAATTTTTGTCCACAGAATGGAATTATTCTGCCATCCTTCTCCACCCCTAGCCCTCTATTGCTATTTCCCATTACTTCTCTCTTCATATAAGACTAAGGGAATAGGAAAAACATTCATCCATTTGCTATATTTAAGCATCACATTCCCATTTCTCATTTTTTTTCTGAGAAAAATGTATTCTCTGTATACCATGAAGTGAATTTCCAGTTCACCTTTCTCCAGAACTAGTCTTCCCAGGCAATAACTACTTGTGCTGGAAACTTTCTCCAAACTTAAAAACTAGCCCTGAAAATCCAATGTCCTGGCCCACTTCTGAAGAATCTAAGGACATCCTGCAGTATTTTAATTTTTTGCTCTGAACAGGTTCATTTGCATGTCATTCTGAAGGTGGGTTCTTAGAGATGGGAATGAAATAGTGTCTTGAGTCAGGCTAACAGGCAGGAAGACAGTGTTGGTATGTAATTGTTTAACTGAATGCCCTTCAGAAGTGAATGTGTCAATTTACCTTGAGAAAAATGTCCTTGGTAAGTGGAGAACCTAATTTACTACTTATAAATCTTTAACAGTGAACTCCCTGAAAGAGCTCCAAGAAAATAATTTAGACAGAATCTGTTTAAGATGAAAGCAGGAAGGGAGAGCAGCTGACAATGGTTTACTCATAAAGAAGGTAAAAAGTCTAAAACATGCATCATGGTTTTGCAGATTTCAGCCAGGAAGATGAGACTGGAACAGGTTGCCTAGAGAGGTTGTGGATGCCCCATACCTGGCAGTGTTCAAGGCCTGGCTCCATGTGGCCCTGGGCAACCCTCAACCTCTACCTCTCCAACTAGACCCTCCTTGTTAGTCAGTATCAGGTCCAGCAGCACTCCTCTCCTAGTGGGCTCATCCACCACTTGCAGCAAGAAGTTATCATCAATGCACTGGAGGAACCTCCTGGACTGGGACTGGCTGGCTGAGTAGCCTTTCCAGCAAATAGCTGGGGAGTTAAAATCCCCCATAAGAAGCAGGGCCTGTGATTACCAGGCTACTGTCAGCTGCCTGGAGAAAGCCTCATCAGCTTCCTCATCCTGATCAGGTGGCCTGGAATAAACACCCACAACAGTATCACCCATGCTAGACTGCCCCTTAATTCACACCCATAAACTCTCAGCTCTCCCCTCATTCACCCCTGGACAGAACTCAATACATTCCAGTTGATCTCTCATATAAAAAGCAACTCCCCCACCATGCCTTGTAGATCTGTCTTTCCTGAAAAGGACATAGCCATCCATGACCACATTCCAGACATGAGAGCTGTCCCACCATGTCTCTGGAATTGCCACCAGATCATAACCCCTTGACCTCACATGGATTTCTAACTCCTCCTGTTTATTCCCCATGCTGCATGCATTGGTATCCAGGCATTTCAGGGAGTGAGCTGAGTATGCCAGTGCTACCCTAGGGGGGTGTGAGGCCTTCCAGTCTGTATTAGTACTATCCCTAATGCCTTACTGCCTTCTTCAGTAGCATGGAAATAGCTGTTTGTGGAGAAGGGCAGATTATCAAACTGATATTTTTTGAAGAACAGCAGGAAAAAGGAATGGAGGTCACCTTAAATTCTGTTCCTGAACAGAGTTTGTCATGAGCCACTCTAATAGTTGGACTGGCTAAAAGAGAGGGCAGTGGACAGAAGGCAGAAACAAGCAACTAGGGCTTGAGGACAGATGCTGCTTAACATGGCACCTATTAATAAAAAAAAAAACCCAGATACACCTCAGAATATAATTGAGTTTATATATAAATATATAGAAATGCATATTTTATATATATTTATATGAAAATGTAATTCAGCTTTCACTGAAAGGCTTTGCCCAGTAGTATTTGTTAAGAATATCTACACAAGTCTTGCCCATTAGCTGGAATTGCTGCTGGTAGCTCCTAAATTTCCCTGACTCACTTCAGTAGGCAGTCACTGCAGAGGTCACTGCCGGTGCCACAGAATTAATCAGGGTTGTTAGAGCCATTAATTAGTGAGCATGCTAAGAGTTAGCTCTGAGAGGTATTGTAATGAAATTGGGCAAAGGTTCGTCTTGAGGTCCCATCACCTTAGGAGCAAAGTTGTGACACTATCACAGGCAGACATGAACTGCTATGGGAAAAATAAGTAACTCCCTCTCACTAATGCACATCAGATGGAGAAGGAGAAGCTCCTAAGGATCCCTCAGTTGTCTATCTAGTGCATAGTAACCTCACCAGACCAACCACCCCCCACCAAAATTGTGCTGATCCTAGACTGTGGGGATTGTTATTTTGGATTGGCAGAAAAGCCAAGCTGTAGGGATGGGATTTATAGTCTCTTCCCAGCATGTGCACTGGCTAGTGACTTATCTGATGAAAAGACAACAGGGCTTTCAGAAACTGCCTCCTACTTCTCTTAACCTGTTCTTTCCAGTGACTGATTAAACTGAATTCATCTGAGGCTCTACAGACAACAGAACAGAGGGACAAAAAGCACAAGTTAATTCCCTGTTGTCTGGAGGATGCAAGCACAATATTCGGAGGTTCTGATCAGGTGCTTTCTCCAATTGCATTTTATCAGCTCACTCCTTCTGTGTAATTGTCTGGTTTTCAACCTGTCACTGAAACTACCTCATAGCTCCTTCTCAGCAAGAACCCCCAGCTAACATAAAGCATATGGCCCTTTGGATCTTCAGTGCATTAGCAGAGCTGTGCAGGAAACCCGTGTATCATCTTCCTTCAGAGCACTTCCACAAACCATTTGTTTTAAACACTAAATTCAAGGTTACCAACACTGGTGTAAATTCTTAGTACCACCCATGTAAACCCAGCAAAGCCAAGGACATTATATCTGAACATAAGGAAAGATCCTTCAAGCACTAACTGAAAAATAAGATCAAAACCTAAAGCCACACTTCACTTTTCACATCCAAAGGAGTACAGCCCAAATAACCAAGCCACAAATGAATGATAAGATTCAGCAATATGTTCCAGCAAATTACTACCAATATTTGACAGCATTTGAGAACTACCACAGAAGCACTTCAATATGAGATTCTCAGCTTCACAGCATCTGAAGCATCAGTTCCTGACCTACGCTATATTAGCACACAGTTATTGTTGGTCTCTAGGACATGTTTCCAAATCTGCCACTGGTTGAACTTGCAAACAGGAAAGTAGCAGCTGGGTCCCTCAGCCTGGGCAGAGATTCCAGGTCCCTGGGTGCCCAGGCTGGGCTCCACTGGCTGGGGTAGGAGGGAGCTGTGGGGTGGAATGGTGGTTGCTCCTAACCTAACTACATGAATCAGCCTTCCTCTCTTACCCAAGAGAGTGGTGTACGCTGGGCACTAGTTGGTTGGGGATTCTGAACTCTGCTCTGTCAATGAATAAAGACTGGAATTTGCTTATTCATGTCTTTGTCCATCTTCCTGCTGCTCCCTTTGCTGTTCCTAGTCACATAAGGAACTGGGTTTATGGACTTGTGCAGCATAAAGTGTCTTGCATAAAGTGTCTGCAAGGCTGACTGGCTGTCAAGACATTTCAGTCATGCTATTACTGCAGCAGAGAGCTGTGCAAAGAGGTCATTTCCCCAAACAACTCACCATCCACAGGGAACGGATGGATGGTGTCTTTTCTGAACCATCCCCTTCTCAAAAATCAGCCTCCTCCAACACCAATTTGCTCCTGCTTGGAAACTGTTGCCACAGCTTAGATAAACTTTTAAGAATGCAGTTAATAAACAGTGTAATGTGAAGAGTTTAGCACATGAGAAAGCAACTCGCTAAGCCTTGTCTAGAACACCAAGGTTTTGAACTACAAGGTATATAGTCCAATGCCTCCAATGTTGGTGGGACCTGGTTGTTTTAGACAACTGCAGTCTGAGTCAACTGCACCAAAGTTTCTGCCTCCAACATAAACCTGGAAATGACCTGGTACCCTGTGGTTGTTATTTCAATATATACAGCAACACTTCCCCTTTCAGATTTCCATTACTGATACATGATTCACTTCCTCATCCTTTCTACATTTAATTCAATGAAGTTCTATAGCCAAGGCTGACAGTAGTGCTGTCAGTAAAAAGGCTTTAGCCTAACAGATGAACAATTTGGGTAGGACTGCATTGACCTTCTTGCTGACAAGAAAATATCAACTTTTTCAAAATGGACATAAAATGCAGTTTGGATAGTTTAAAACATTGTTCATGCTTATGGTCACGAATACATCATGAGGTCAGGTGGACTCTTTTATCCTGTAACATCTAAATCTTTCTGACTTTTTCCATACAAAATCTAAATCTTATCACTTTATTGTTCTCATTTTAGGCCAATAAAGAGATGGATTATCCTGCAAAGGTCAGACAGGGATTGAATCTGAATTTTCCTCAGAGTATAAGGAAGTTTGTTTTCAGGACTTCATTCTGACCTACCAAACATGAAAAAGGCAAAATTCTAGATCCAGCTCCTGATCTTAAATCAAACTTTCAAGAAACTGTGGTATGTCTCCTGCTTTGAAAAGTCCTCCCTTGCAAAACACACAGACCACGTCAAGCCCAAATAGAGAGACTGTCTGGCAGATTGTACTCAAGCTCAGCTAGGAGAAAATAAGCTGAGAGCCCACCTCTGTTCTCACATCACATACCACCTGGACTACACCTTTTTAAAAAATGAATGTACTATATTGGTACTGGGATCCAATCTGACCAATTAAGCAGAACACAAGCATGATTTTCAATTACTGGGAATTATTTCAGTCTCAATAAATACTGCAAGACACATCTTAAATATCAATATTTGTTTAAATAAGTAAACTTCATGTCTTAGGTCAGGTAACAATTAGAAAAGCAATGATTCCTGATGACTCAAGAGAAGAAATGCCTCCTGACAGTCAAATAAAAGAAATGATTCCTGACAATCTGACAAGGCCTCTATATTCAGAGGAGAAACTACTTATTTTCCAATATATTCCAGTATTTTCCAATACAGATCTTCAATGAAAAAGGACCTGTTGCAAACAAGGTACAACAGTAGTTGACTCAAAAACTGCTGTGGCAGAAGTAGCTTCCATAAGAACCATGTCAGACATTACAGATCCAAGCATATACCCACAGTCCTGAACATTTTCTAAGATGAACAATATCTTGGTGGTTGAAGAGAACAAAGATAATTAACACATAGAGCTGGTTTGACTGATTTTGTCTTCAGAGAGGGGGAAGATGAGATTGCTGTCTCTTCCAGCTCCATGGCCATTTGAAATACAATGGCTTCTCTCCCTTTATTTTCTCTCTGAAGTTCTTCTGTAGGATGAATAAATGTTTGCCCAGAAATTTGAGGACTGCAATAAAATATTCTTGTCTGCTGGGAAAAAGAAATCAGGTCCTACTGTCAGGGTATGGCAGCATCTTAAAAGGAGAAGCATAATGGGAAAAAAATTAAGTAAAATAGTCTTAAAATTACACAGACACTAAAACTGACACTTGCCCAAATCACAACAGAAATAAACCCAGCATCATCTACTCATTGCACAGATCATTTTCACTACTTTGACTTTTTTTTCTACTTTGTTGGCATGGCATGTGCATATTGTTGGGTTTACACTGTCAGTATTTCTGGGCTCATAACAAAAATACAATAAACTCTGTTCAGTCATTTAATATGTTTGCACTCCAAGAGCATCAGAAATTTACTGATACAGGAAATGCATGTTTCTCTTCACAAAACACCAGCAAATCTGGATCCCTCTGCTATCTTGATGTTTAAATAAAAGGGACAGACAGCAAGATTTAATTTATTTCATTACACATAAATGTATTCCATAATCTTTATTTTGACAAGAACTGATGTAAATGCTTGGTAATTCCTGTTAGAAAGGCAACTTGATTTATGCTGAAAAGGAAGCAGCAACTCCATGTGATGGAAAGTGTACCTGATATAAACAAGTGCTTCACTGAGCAAACTCCACTTTCTGAAGTGGCAAGAGTTTCCTTTTATTTGCTTCTTCACCAGAAACTGGTTGATTTTGCCAGTTTTTAAACACTTCCAATTCCTGCCTACTTCAATAGACATTGAGAGTAGTTATCCACTTTAAGACACAAATGAGAAGTCCTCAAGAAAAGTACAATAAAAAGGCAGACAACCACTGTAAAATACAAGAGATTTTAGATACTTTATCATTCTTTACTTAGAAACTGGCAGTGATCAAAATAAATCAGGATGCTATGATTGCAATAAAGTTAATATAAATAACACAATGAAATGGGACATACATTAAAAAAATATTGTCTGAAAACCAGTTCATTTATTATGAAGCACTTAAGCATAGTTTTATGCTCTGGTGGGTCAACTGTACAAAGGCAATTCTGCTTCCTGGCAGAGGAATAGTTAAACAAATTGATGAAACACTTTGGTTATCATCTGATGAAGTTAAAGCAATTAAAGTGTCTTCTGCTGTTTAAATGAAGGGCTTACTACACATGGCTGAAACCCTAAAATATGAAATCAGCAAGAACTCTGTTTTGAAATAAACTCAGAAGCTGTTCTGATCTTTCTGATTAGACAAAATTCTCCTTCAAATGACTGGAAACAGAAGCAATAGGAGCAAGATTCCATCATGACTTTCTGGCATGGAGAGAAGCAGGAAGAATGATCCTTATTACCAGTCTTGGCTAATTTAAGTCAATCTAACACTTTGCTGCAATTTGTATTTTATTGGATATGGTAGAAAATAGAGAAAGCCACATAATGATCAACTTGCAGCAAATCTGTATGTTAAACTACCCATATTATACATCCTATTCATAGGCTTTCTATTTTATAACAGAGAGAATAAATGTACACTAGATTTTCAAAGTTGCTGTTGCTTCACCAAAAATACCCCCAGAAGATAAAAACTGTCTAGAGACTGCTGGAGAGAATTACACTTAGGAAGCTTTAAGCAGCATAAAATAATCACTATTTAATGTCTTTAGAAAATGTATAATGTGGAGACTAAACTATTGGCATTAATTGTATAATCTTATTTGTTGCTCCTACTGAGCTTGTTTTGTGTTCTTACGTACTGCAAAGTTCTGGCCACAAGAACACTATGGTGAGCTTATAGGTTTGGACCAACTTCAATTTCTACCTCAGACTTCCAAAACTACCTTAAGCATATCAATTATAGGTGGTAAGTATCTCACCATATAGATGGTTTCTGTAGGTCAGAATTAAGGATGTCCATTAAATATGCCAGGTGCCTTTAAAGAGCAACAAAGTTGCTCTTTAATGGGCAAACTAAACAAACAAACAAACAAACAAACTAATTGGATGTTTAAAGGATTACCTTGATCATTTTCCTACTTTGCAAAGCTTAGCTTTTCCTTGGTTCATCAAACTTTTGTTCTTAAACTTACACAGAATTATGCATCTTTAACTCAGTGGTAGAATCGAACTTCATCTCTTTTTTTTCAAGTGGTCATGATTTCAAAACTATTCAGCTTTCTTATTCCTATTTAGAAACACAAATCTAGAACTGTATTTCCACTAGACTGTCCTTCCAAGCTGAGAAAGAAATAACAAAGACTCTGGCCCATGTAAACATACATATTCTCTCCTTTCTGAGTCTGAGCTAAGTCATCTGTAGCACATAATTTGTACCTGCAGTTCTGGGGAGAAGTTAGCAACCCTTAATGTATGTGGAAAGCACTCATATAGCAGTGCAAATATTAAAAAGCTGCATCATAAGTCAGAATGAACTCTTGTCAAAGCTAACAACTAAATCCATTTAATGTTATCTCCACAATTATTTAAAAGCTATTCTGGTGCAAACTTCTTAGTAAACGGAAAGAAACCAAAGTATATTTGTTCCTTTGTCTTAAGACTTGAATGTTAGATAGGATCACCATTTTCTTATTTTTTTTACACTTGAGGTGTGCTCTCCCTCAATAAAAGAAAAAATAATTAAAGCAGTAGTATAACTTTAGAAACTGATCTTCAGCTTTGTGCTAGAAAATTAAAGAAAAGAATTCCTGCTGTGGGGTTATGGTGCATTTCTTCCCCAGCTCACCCATCCTTCACTCTATTACCAACCTTCTCACTTAAAAAAAGGTATGTGTACAGCAGAAAAAATTGTAGCAAGTAACATCCAGAATCACTTTACCTTCAATCTCCTGTCTTCTTTAATAAAAAAGAAAAGCCAAGCAATTTGTTGTCAAGAAACGGGATGAAACCTTAAACTGAAACCACAAAATAACCCCTTAAGAAGCATAACCCTTACCATTCTCTCTTCCTCCCAATATTAACAGCAAGTCCAATGGAGCCAAGAAGATTAGTCAAACCCTGAGGCTGTCTGCTGAAAAGCACAGCCAGCATAGCAGGAAAGGCCTCATATGGTAGTGACTCAACAAAAAGTTAACTCTTTTTTGAATGCCAAGTTACAGAACTTAACTGTGACAAATCACATCAGGCTTATTAAAAATTCTCTTGAAAGCAGTTTAAGATGGATGTCAGTCTATATTGACTGACTCACACCTGAAGAAAAGATGCTATTTGTTTTATTTTTTTGCTTTCTTGGAGATATACAATGGAAGGTATGCAGCAAATATAATGTTATTGATATGTCACATCCAAGATGGATTTCCTCCTACTGTAACGCTGAATGATTCCTACCAGAATGACTGAGCCAATTCAGTATGTTGAGGAAAGCTACAGAAAGAATAAGGCAGCTTCTCAAATAGAGATCTTTCCCTTTTCAATTTTTTTTGTTGTTTGATGTTGTATTTATACTCTTAAGATCTTAAAATAATTATAGAAACTTTAAAAGATCTCAACAGGAGCCCAACTAAAATCTTTCACGGGTACCTTCCATTGGTGTGGACACTGCCTTCTACAGTGATGCCTCAGAGAGTGTGAAAATAAAGACCAGAATTACTGTCACTTAGGAAAACCCAAATTATTATAAAATCATAAAATAATCTGGTTTAGAACAGGCCTCTGAAGATGATCTGATCCAAACTGCTCTTCAGAGGAAGCCAAGTTAAGACAGGTTGCTTAGGGATGTGTCCAGTCTCCAAAGATGGAGATTTCAGAACATCCTTGAGACAAACTCTTCCAGTGTTTGACCACCCTCATGGTTGAGAAATGTGTCCATGTATTTAATCAGAATTTCCCATGTTGCAACTCATGTCTGTTACCTTTTGTCTTCTCATCATACACCTCTAAGAACAGTCTGGATCCATCTTCTCTGCACCTTGTGTAAGACCAGGGTGACCTTGCTGTAATTTGGAACATAAGGATCTTTTGTTGGGGATGTAAGGGAAAGACAATGTAAAGGCTACTATGAATTACTAATTTCTTCACTGATTAAGTATACTGTCAAGGGTCGAGGCTGGGCCCACCACCAACCCAATGACAGACACTCCTTGTTACCCCCTCTTCTCCCCCCTCAATGGGAAGGGAAAGGGGATAAGAGAGACAGAGAGACTTGTGGATTGGAAAATAAAACACATACCACTTTACTACTACTAATAATGATAAATGAAATATATACAAATATGTACAAAACCCAATACCAAACCCAAACTCTCTTGATGGCAACTATGTCACCACTGGTACTGCAGCAGAAGGCCTCAGCAGCAGATGAGTCAGGCTCAGGGGCTGGATCCTGGTACTGGATCTAGGAACTTAGGGATCAGTAAGGCACAGGAGAAAAGGAAGACCAGGAAGGAAGAATAATCAAGCAATCCAGCAACCCAGAATAATTATCTAGCAAGGTGGAGCTGACCCCCAGTTTATATACCAAATATGATGTACATAGGATGGAATACTTTAGTTGGTCAGTTTGGGGTCACCTGTCCTGTCTGCTCCTCCCTGAAGGTGCAGCCTTTACCCTGCACCCCCCAACATGAGACACAAGATTTAGCAGCGACCTTGCTTTGCATACCAATCCCTGGTAGTAAATCTAAACATGAGGCCTTATCACTGCTAGAAGCTGGCAGTGTCTGCAAAAATGTTGTTAGTTTTAGAAAGTGCAGCTTCTCAGAGAAGCTTCAACTAAAAAGTAAGATCTCTGAACAGATTTAGGTCTGGTTTTATCCAAACCAGCATATATACTCATCTAAGCTGTATGTTTGTACCTTGGTGAAATAACCTTTCAAGATTTGCTTGGCTTTGAAAAGAGACTAAGACAAACACAATGATTTTTTCTGATTATGGCTTGAAGCTTCTGAACTTTTTTAAGGTGAAAGAACAGCTTTTAGTATTTTTATATCTAAAGTGATCAAAACAGCAGGAAAACATGACACTTAACCACCTCTTGGTAAACTAATAAAGCGGCGTAGAGAATCTAGACTACTCCAGTGACTTCATATAGGGTTTCATGTGGCTACACAGACATCAATGAAAACAGAGGAATGTTTTTACATTTGCAGTTTAAGCCCACAAGTCCTTATTCAAGAAAGCACATAAGCACACATGTAAGCCTATGTATGCAGAAAGGCTAATGAAAGGCTAATTCTCTCCAAATTTTTATCTTCCTGTCTTGCAGGTAGCAATTTCTTGCTAACATGGCAACATGCAACAGAGAACAGGAGACCAGTTGCTGCATGCTGTCTGACTTTATTGTCAGCATATTTTATCTACCTTGAGAGCAGGGTATGTAATGAAGCCCTCATTGCACACAAGACTGAAAGCTAGCCTCAAACAATGAATCCAGCAAGAGTTAAAATATCCAGACAGGCTGCAAGTGACTGTGTAATTTTTAGGCTCTGTTAGATCACATACCCTGAGTTCTAACTTTTTGTTGCCTTTTTTGTTTTCTTTGTCCTTCAGATTTTTTGTAAGACATACTAGGTGAATTTGAAATGCATTTGAATGGCAATGTCCCATTTCCAGTGTTCCTCAGAGATAAACAAGAAGCTTTCTTTCATTGCAGTCAGAGATCAGCGTGAAACAGACTTATTAGGCCAACAACCATATAAAACTGGTATGTGTAGAAATACATATTTGCATTTCACTTTTCATGTCCAGGCAGACTCCCACCATCAGAAATCACTGTGCTTGTGCACAGTCCCAGTCAGCCAGGTTCAATTTCTATATGTCTACGTATGGTTTGTGTAGTTCCCATGCTGGTAATCTGCAGAACTGGATTCTGACAGAGCTGTGATTTGGGTGTAAAGATGGATGGAGCACAATTTTGTAAGCTGTTAAATTTGTATGCTGGTAAATTTTGATGTTTGCTGTAAAGTTCATAAAGGGAAAGAATGAATTAATGTTCAGTTTTAATGTGGGAGACAAACATTGAAATATTTGTACTCAGATTTGTCCCCAGATGTATGCATGACAGGAGAGAAAAAAAGGAGAAGGGAAAGAGCATGACAGTGCTAGTGCCAAGTAACTGTACATACAACAGCAAGCTTTCTCCAGCTTTGACTGGGCACTGCATCTGAAGGAAAGACATCTGGGCAAGCAATCTCATTTGCCAGTCATTAATGCTGAACACTGAAATCCAAGGACACTGAAGCACAAGGTAGTGGTATTAGCAGAAGCCTATTTTTAAGACAGTGAGAACAGAGAAAGGCAGAAATTGATAGCACTTATTAGAACAGAGTCAGAAATTTCTTGAGCTGGACTCCAGTTAAGAATGATAAGATTACACTGTCTGAAATACTGTCTTCTATAATCCAGATAATCACTACAGACACCTGAACTCCTTTAGGAAAGCCAACTTGCCTTATAATAAAAAAACAATTTGTTTTTCAGTTGTTAGGTTTACATTCAGAATTAATTTAAGCCTCTCCACTTAAGCCATGAAGACAGTGAAGGCTTATGTGATTTATAGGCTAGTCATGAGAGCCTAATAAAGCACTTTGATACTAGGGTCTTGCCAAGACCTATCTGAATGAGGCAATCAGAGGCTCCATGAAAACTGCAGTCCTGCACACAAGGCTTACACACATATAGGTGCATGTACAGAAGAGAATCTGCACTCAAAAAGTTCAGTTATTGTCACAGATCTTTCAAATACCCAATGTTACAGTGATGGAAAGGTGGGTGTTCCAAAACTGGACAATGTAGAAAATAGGTATAGAATTATACCAGTGTCAGTCTTCAGGAGAGAGCTATGTCAGGACATGTTTTTATGAGCCATAACACCTAGACTGCACCAAACTGCCCTGCCTGGCAAGGATATAAAGCATCTACCTATTTAATTCTGAAAGACAATGAAGTCTATCAAATAAGGCATTACACTGGATTACAATGATCCCAAGAAAAAGTCAAATTTAATTATCAGAACAAGAAACACAATGATAGAGATGGAGATGTACTACCTGCTCATTTCTAAGCCCACCACAGCTATCAAAGCTGACATTCATGACTTACAGGCAGAATCTGTTATTTCAGAGCATGACTACATACTTCACTCATATCCTCCCTAGTGAAGAAGTCACATCATTCACTCTGTCACTTA
This sequence comes from Galbula dea, assembly GCA_013399015.1. Classification (NCBI taxonomy): domain Eukaryota; kingdom Metazoa; phylum Chordata; class Aves; order Piciformes; family Galbulidae; genus Galbula; species Galbula dea. The sequence goes on along the minus strand of VWZX01004010.1, from coordinate 141,004 downwards.
ATGTGCAAAGAAGAGATGAGAAAATACTGTGATACACACAAGCCAAGGAACACTTGGGCTGGAGAGTGAAGGGTAGGTGCTCCACAGAGAGCAGAAAGTGTATTCTAAGAATTGCATAGCTGCTGCTCAGGAGAAGAGAAACTCTGGAAAATAGTATAATTGTCAGAAAACTAGAAACTTACATAAATCAACTACCTTGATTTATAAGTAAAATTTTACTCATGTGTCCTGACAAACTTAGGGAAGTACAGGAAAAAATCCCAAACCATTAACAATCCCATTTCTATTACTACAATATTGCCTTGTCATGCAACAGTGAAATCACAATTGCCTTTCTAGAATCCAAGCATTAGAGACAAAAGAGCAGGCAAAGATGTTGTTCCCTGTGTGTTTTTCCAGTTCTATTACCTTCACAAATATTTGCAAGGCAGCAAAGCAAAGCTATGAGCAACATCTACCTTGAAACTACTCAACCAACTTCTGGAATATAGCTTTCTGTGCCAATATTGTCTCCTAAAATATTATTTGCATCCAATTTTTCTCCAAGGGCAGCTTTTTTTTATGGTTAGGCCAACAGATCTGCACCTATTCTACATTTACACATATTTATTTTACAGCCTCCCCCTTACACACCCTATTTTCAGTAATGCAAGTAGATGAGAAAAAGAGTATCTTCTAATCATTCAAGGAGAGAAGCTCAGGAATTACTTAGGAAACCAGACAATAGGAGAAAGGGAATTTATGGTGCCTTAAACAGGAGTTTGATAAAGTAATTTTTGAGTTATAAATCAATCCCAGTCTAGAATTGGGAAAAGTGGATTGATGTCTGTTCCTCATGTTTGCACCATATTTGTGCTGTGCTACTGCAATGCTTCAGGGCTTCTCTTGGTTACCTACAAGGGCACATGTGGGTTTGGACTATTTTTTCTTTAAATCCTTGATGTTTCAGTAGACTTTGGATTTCTTTTCCCCCATCTGAGAAGCACTGAATTGCCACAGCAAGACTGAATCTGACCCAAGGAAGGTCAGTGCTCCCAGAGGTTTTTAAATCCTTGAGTGATCCCCTCTGACCTGCTCCTTTAGCTTGCTCAGCTAACTGGAGTGGCAGGTGGCTCTGGTGTGGCTTTTCAGGTGTTCCTCTGCAGGTAAGATCCTTGCAGCAGGATGTGGGAAATTTCAAACCTACAAGTGGCTCCTGCAGGATTAGGCCATTGCTGCTCCCTCTCTCTCTCATGAACTCTCAGATTCTCTTCCCTACTAATGTTCAGGGGTTTTTAATTTGCCCTGTGAGCAAAAGTTAGGCTTAGGTTATTTAGGCAAATGGGCTAAACATTTCTGCTGCTGGTAGCTTATACAAAACTTAACATACATTTTCCTTTCCTTCTCTGCCTACTCCCTCTTTGATAGAACAGAAATTAAAAGAAAATGCAAAAAATGTTAAATAATTTCCATAATTAAGTTTGATTACTTCTATTTCCAAATAGCTACAGATGTTCTTCTAATTAGCAGTGGGAAATTTAGACTGGGGCTGACTCTGCTGCTTTTCCTACAGGAAATTGTGCACTTCTGCCCATTCACTTCAGTGAGCAAAGAATGTCAACAGGGTAACAAGTGCAACCAATCTGTTAGCCACATTTCTAGACTGCTCTTTTTCTTGGGTGTATTCCCTCAGGAGTCTGCACTGCTAGTACTGTAAAATTAGAATGGAAATGCCACAAAGCATCTGGACTTCTGACTTGACATCAGTACTGAATGTCCACACAGTACACTTAAAATGCCATTTAAAATACTGTCTAATGATTAGGTCCAGGGGAGGAAAAAGTGTCACAACATGAACAGTTAATTAAAATTATTACTCTGATAAAAATGATAATATCACTTTCAGGATAAATAATATGCACTGCTTTCTCCAGGTTGTATTCAAGCATACTTGACATGTTGAGCAGGATTTGCAGTTATTTCAATTTATTTCCCAGGATGGTGTTAGCAAGACACCCTTGTGGCATGGCTGCTGACTGGCCCCTGCAAAATCTAATCACTCTCTGTGGAAACCACTGCAGGAATATTGGAACTATGCCTGTTTCCTTAGGCTAGTAGGTCCTGATATTTCTGATATCTTGGGTATTTGCTGTCAAGCACATATATCATTAAGATTAAAGTAACACATATGCCCTTTCAGATGTTTTGTCCTCAACTTCCATAACCTGATTAGAAAGGCAAAGTTGTCTTCTAGCATTTTATGCATACCTGCTGGCAAATTTTCCTGTCAAGGTGTGTGCATCTCTGTAATTATGGGCATTTACACATGCACACAGGGTAGGAAATGCAGCCCTAGCTCACGTGGTGTCTAATTACTTGCCCACAATTACTCTAATTTAAGGAACTCTTCTTGGAACCAATCTGCACAGCTCTTACCTACTTTAGACATTTTGCTGACACTTTCAAGCTCTGTTTGTAATAATTCATGTTTACATATTTGCCTGTAGAGTCCTGTCTGAAGGTAACTGCCTGATCTGTAAAGAGGAAAAGGAAAGTACACAAACATTGCACACTCAGTGACCATTAATTGGCCTAGGCCATTACCTTTAGTAGAGAAATGTCCATTTACCTCAGGTGAGAAGGTGCTTCTTTCTCCTCTAGGTTAAAAGATTTCTTCTTAGGTTGAATTCTGCTGGTAGTTAACATTGAACTATGAGGAACTTCATATGGGAATATAGACTATTCCCTCATGTACTTTAAGTAATGTGAATAGTAAGTAATGTAAGAATTAAAGTTAATAAGGATTTTAGAACAAGGTTGCTTCTCAGCTTTAAATGCAAGGCTTTACTACAGATAATTTGGTAGGGATTTACCTTGTGCAAAGAGGTACATGTCATTTTTTTTCCAGTTGAGCTACTCTGTCCTGAGACTCATGTTAAAATTGGAAATGGGAAGATTAAAAGGTAGCTTTGATCTGAAGACATTTGATGCTGCCTTCTTAAAAACACAGGTGTTTGTTTGACATCCTGCTACAAGTGAAATTCCCCTGCAGTAAAAGAATAGCCCTGACTGGAGAATAGACCCTGAGCACACAAGAATTAATCTCCAAAGTATTATCCTTTCTTTATAAGCCACATGCTACCATGCCCAGGTGACCTGCAAAGACTCTGCTTATGACAAAAAAGAAAAAAGCAATACTGCTGTCAATTTCCAGCATTCAGATAGACAGGGTTTTCTCCCATTTCCACTATCAGGTACTCATTCACTATTCTTTGAAGTCTCTCATCTTTAGGTAGATTTAACCTTTCTCCCTTTCTGCAGATTCCCCTCTCCCGGTTTTTCATTCCATCTCCTGCCACAATCTTGCCTTCTGCCCATCTGATTCTTTCTTCACTTCTCTTTCAAACATCTCTTTTTCAATGGCTGACTGAGATCTGCTAATGCTTGCATTCTGAGAAACACTGAAGAGTCATTTCCCATGCACATTCCCCATGCCACTCATGACTGCAAAGCCAGATCACATCCCTCCTCATCCAAGGGCGAGATGAAGAGCCTTTTCTGTTCTTCATCTCTTCTCACACAGGAGTTTGGATCAGCTTTGTCACCCTTCCCATAAGCCTTTTCAATTTCTACTGTATCTTTCTGAGATGATCTGACCATTATCAAAATGCAAGCAACATTCAGGAGGTGAGGAGACATCACTGGTTTCTACCATGGTATCAGCTCCCATTTGTATTCCTTGTCAGCTCTGTTCCTTGAAGAACCTCTGATAGAGAACTTAGTCTAAAGCTGGTTTTGCAGCCCAGATGTATCAGCTGGACTGCTGTTTACCCATATGCTCACTGACTGCTATGCACAGCTGGGAAACCCTCTACAAGAACTATGTGGCTTCCTTCTTTCACACAGAAATGGCTTCTACACTTCAGCAGATTTCTACTGATTTGCCTCCATTTCAAAAATCAGATTTATTCTTAGACCCTTCCTGTTATCCTTTATAAAGCAAAGTCACTTTTTTTTCCAGCTTCTATGCTTCCAGAACATGGATTGACAAAAAGAGCTTAGTAATCAATTAATAGCTGCTTGTTTTTCCTACTTGATTACCCTTAGAAGTCTCTTGTGAAAGCTACCTGGCCTTGGCAATGTTTCTCAAAGTGTCCCTTTGCTGCAGTGACCAGAGATCCCTGGATCTCTCATTTCCAACTTGTTTCAGCACAACCCTTCTGGATGATGCATATCCACACTTTTTTTGTGTGCTATCTGACAGCTTCCAATATGAAATCTGAATTCTGCTAACCCAGCTGCTGTTTGGGTCTCCTGAGTCCCAGGTATCCCCAGCACAGAGATGCATCAGAATATATGAGTTTCTTATCTTTCCAATATTAATTTATTCTCTTTGATTATTACAGAAGATACTCTCTCATTCCTTCACTATAAAAATACCCTAGAACACAACTATTTATCCAGTTCATTTCAAAAGAGTTTCTGTAAAGTAATGTTGGTTCAAGTTTGATGTTTAAAATACTGTTAGACCTTTTTTTAATTAGGCAACCTTTCAGTAGACAAAACCAAAACAGGTGATGGACAGAACTGCTATGTCATAGTTCAGCAGTATTTTTCACTTAAAGTCAGGGGCAAGCATGAGAGGAAAAAATAAAACCACAAGTAAATAAATCCTAATATGAATAAAATGATGGTCTACTAAGGTTCTCCATTAGGTTTTTTTTTAATTAAGTAGAAATTTTTTGTCTGTTATGCAAGCATTTAGATCTTTTTAAAAGTAACCCCAAATATCTACAATTTACTTTTAATCTCTCTCAAACATGCATTCAAGAAAAGCTCTTTGGATGTCCAGCATGCTTCTAGAAGGTGAAATCAAAAGCTCATGTTAGGGTTCAGTTCTTTCTCTGCACTGGACATGACTGGCTCAGATCTTTAACACAGAGCAAGGAACCAGATTTCTTTAATTTCTTTCAGTGCTGTAGGTAATCATCCTACAAGCACTCTAGGAGCATAAGTAAACAAAGAGCCTCCACTGAAATCCTGGTAATCAAATGAAAAACCTCAATTCTCTATTATCTTGATGGTGAGTGTTTGGGGGTTTTTTGTTTGGTCTTTCTTGGTTCTTCTGGTTTGGTTTGGTTTGGTTTTGTTGTGTGATTTTTTTTGAGGGGCAGGTCTTGATGGTGGGTTACTTGGTTTGGGGGTTGTTTTTTTGGGGGGGGGGAGGAAGTGCTACTTACAGACTTACCACTGAAATGTTAAGAAAACACTTATTTGCCTGAAATAATGTTAAAGGTTCATTGAACCATTAGAGGTTGCATCTTCTTAAATTTCTGGGTAAGCCAAGAGGACTCAAACCCAAGAAAAGCCAAGTGACTCAAGACTCACAGTTGCACACTGAACAATGGCAAGAAAGAGAAGAATATGCAAGACTTCCCTTAGGGTCAGCTGTTTGTAACTCTGCCAGTCACTCACTGTGTCAGAGGAAACGTCTTCTGACCTGCAGGATGCAGATGCACGTTGGATGGGGAACAAAGGGGCAGACAACATACCTGGAACTGATGTGCATGCACTTCAGGAGAGAGAGATTGAAAGACAACAGAATACAGGGTTTCCATTAAATATGAAGAGAGGAAAAGCCAACACTAAGCTCCAGTGAACACCAAGACGATTGCTGAGTTGCAGTGCGTGTTCTGGGCCACATCATGCATGGACACTACTGCTCAACAGCACAGCTACCACTTGGAATGGAAACCAGGAGAGAGACTTAAGCAGTGCCTGGAGACTGGGAGTGAGCAAGACTGACATGCTCAAGGATATCAATCTAGAAACTTAACAAATGGACTTTGATTTTAAAAGTGAGGTCACTTTAAATGGAAATGAGGTGTCAACACCTGGCACTTTCATCATCACTACAATGCTACTATTTTCCCATATTTCTAGTTGATACAGTTGCCATTAATGCATGTTGTCATCAAATGAAGGAGCTTTCATGAAAGCTCTTCCTGGAAATAGCTTCAATTCTACTTCCCTAATAATACAGGAACACTTAGATTTTATGGCAAATCCATAGTAATTTATTTCACAGCCAAATGAGAATGGATACCTAGTTCAATTATCATAACATTATTGGACAACTTTCATATTCCACTTTCTATTTAACTACAGGATCACTGCCTTCCAAATTTGCATATTTAATACAAGGCATACACACTGTACTTCATACAGTAGGTGCTCAGGTTTGCTTCCAGTGAGCAAAGCAAAGAGGCTTTGATGTTCATTCTACTTCAGTAGGAACACAATTAGTGTGCTTTGTGTTTTCAGTCCCAGTTTACTGTCTGCATACAATATCTGAGTTGATGCTGAATCACTTATTAGCAGGTACTTGAAGGTAGAGGCCTCTCTCTTTCCAGAGTGGACATATCAAATATTGACTGGCTTACATTTTGATCAATTTTTTTAACAGCTTACAAAAAACTTTATGAAGTGAGAACAGGTAGAAAATAAACTGAGCTCTCCATTTACACTGACTAATTTGTAACTGTAGGAAGCATCCTGGTTTAAAAGTTGCCTCAACTGTACTTCTTCACAAGCCTGTGATTTTGGAGGGCAGTTCACCAGGTGGGTCTGAGTATGGCAACTATTATCAGAGCAGATGACACAGCTTAGTAGCACCATGTCACTCAGAACTCTGAAGGCTGAGACCCACTGTACTTTCTGTGACCTTGAAATGCTGGCAAATTCTCTTAAATGCATTTAGACAGAGTTCCAAAGGAGGAAAAATTGCAGGAATCATCACAACTGCCAAGTCTGACCTTGATGGCATAAGGAAGCAGGAGCAGGGAAAGAAGGCTCTAAAATACCCAATAGCTTTGGGCTTAGCAAGAGGCTGGACCCATCACTTCAACTGCCTGCTCATGCAGCACCTTATCTCCCACGAACACACGCTTCCCTGCCATTATTCCTGGACACAATGCAAGACCAGGAGCCAGGGGGATCTTTCTGAATACAATTTAATTGAATCTATAGGGTTTTCTTCAGAAGTTCTTTACCTTTGAAAATGGGAAATCTGCAGTGGAATGTTCCTTGCTTTAGAAACAGAGGAGGGAGCTGCTCTTGCAATGACTGAACTGAGGCACTCATTTATGAGAATTATTTCATTTTCAAGCAAATGAAACACAAATTCTAGAGATGTTACCTAAATGTGCAGTTTTCAGTGAATTCTTTAAATCATCTCACCAACAAAGATTTGCACAGAAGCTGAAGCCTGAAGTTCTTTATTAGGCAAGGAGTTAAGAGTCAGGTTGCTAGCAGTGTCGTATCAACAGTGCCTTTCTGGAAGACAGTGCAGGTTGATTCTGAAACTCTCTGAGGAGAGTGAAAACAGTTGGAGCACTCAGGGATCTCTATTTGCATTTGACTGCCAGTACAGTCTGCAACATCAGTGCAGGAAAAGGCCACACAACAAGGTAAGCAGTGAGTTATGCTGTAGCAGCACTTCCTGTGTTTGCAAACCAAGGCTTATGCTGGGCTTTAGGCCCACCATACTGTAGAAATCAACTAGGAAACCCACAGGTGATTTAACTTTGAATTTAGCTCTGCTGTAGGCAGGGAGAATTGCACCACAGGACCTCCAAAGGCCCCTTCCAACCAAATTATTGTCTGATTTTTAAACATGAATTGAACTCTAGAATGCAAGTTTTGGACTTCAAATGCCTAAGAAGCTGCATATTCAGCTGATTTAAGCTAGTATAGTCCAGTGATGAAATGGATTGATAAGCAGTGACAAACAGCAAAGTAAAACCTGGAGTGCAACATTTGGCAATGTGAGAAATACCAAATACTAGAATCCATTGCAAATTATTAAGACTTTGCAAATACATACATTAATATGCTATTATTTCTAGCTCCCTTGTGGAACTCTACCTGCTGAAATATTTTTTATTAAAAAAGTCTACCAATACAATCTTTATCTTTTCCATAAAGAATGCTCACCTTTCATATTTACTCTTTCTGGGAACTTGCAGAAATCAGTTGCTTGATTCTGCCACTGTTAGTTGTCACAAATAAGGTCTTCCTGCTCATCCCACCTCCAATGTCACTAGTTCACGGTGTACAACTAGCTGCAACTTCTGTGAGCAAGGCCTCAGAGTATGTTCCTTTTTATACAGTCCTTAGGTCCAAATTCCAGATTTTGTCAGTGACAGCAATGATGACAGAAGGACTGGAAGATTTAACCCCCTCCCTTTTCTTTGCAGAAGAAATAAGCCATTGAAAGCCAGTAATAAGATTCTGACTGCATCAAGCACAAGTTTGAAAACCAGAAAAAATACTTCAACCACTTAGCACCTTCATTTTCATCTCTCTTTCCACATTCATCTCTTTATGCAGTCACAGAATCTTTTCTTATATTCTATTTGTGTATTTTTGATTTATGTTTACTGGGTTCTGAATACCTGATCACATCAATACACACTAAGAATGACTTTGTTACTAGTACTACTATCTTATTTAGTACATTTGAAGCAAACCTCAGTTTTCTCTATGTGAAGTCAAACTTCTTTGGCTGAGAAACACATAACAGCACTCATTGCTACTGTTCCCATTACTGTTATCACAGAAAGTGGCAACAATATTCTATTACCAAAGTAGGATGGTAAATCACCATTAACTCCTTAGTGGAATAACCACTAAGGGAGAGATCAAAATCTACTGCAGTCTGGTCTTTTTCTCTCTATGCTAAACACAAACTGAAGCCATCAAACCCTGGGTTTTGATCTGAAAGAATGTGTTGTCAGATTTAGATTTTATTTCTCACACTCAGACTCCTTCTGCTCCTTTGGAAGAGGTTTTTTCCACAGGCCAAGGAATCTCACTGGAACACTGCTCTCCCAGTTAGTCAACTGCATGAAGCACTCTGTGCATTTTCTGTTGGTTGTAGCTGTTGCAAATGGTGAAGAATGTGTAATATTGGAGCAAAGGTTGATCAAGTCCTTTGCAAATTGCTGTCATTTGATCAAAGCAAAGCAGGTATAGAATTAGACACTAACACCCAGCAGAAGAAAGTGACAAAAGCTTCAAAACCCCACTGTTTCATAATCCATTGTCATTATTTCACCAGGAAGTGTTTTCCTATTATAAACACTTTAACCAGCTGAATGATACCAACTTCTAGTAAGCAGTTACAGCTAAGGGACAATTTATTTTTACTACACTACTTGGTCTTTGGGCTGCAATTGATACTCACTCACTAGACTAACAACAAAGAACCAACATGGTCTGATACCAAGGACTCCAACCAGTGCTGCGTCAATGTCTGCAGCAAACCTCAAAACCACAAGGCCTTCTCTGTGTAATGGATTTCATTAGGAACTCAGTCCATGCTCAGTGAAAGATCTACTAGAGGTCTAAAACCTTTAATTAAGCCCAAGATCAATATTGTGCTAACAGAAAAATATTTACTGGCTTTATTTCAAAAATCACATAAACCCTCTGGTCTTGGTCAGAAGCAGACAGAAGGCCATTTTTGGAACCCTGAGAAATCATGCATGAAGCCCTTTTAATAATACATTAAACAAATAAAAACTGCTAACAGTAACAATACTTTTAAGACCTAGTGACATGAAACTACTAGGCCAGTAAGTTTCAGCAAGCAGAGCAACAAAGAAGTGCTGTGCAATATTGATACCACTTCATCTCATGATTGCATTTATCTGAATTAAAAATCAGTGCAAAGTTTTAAAGAAGGTAAGGTGATTTAATAGCCAAGTGTAGTGAGCTGATTGTCCTTAAGCCCTGCTGAAGTGGGACATTTACCAATTATACCCTCAAGCACTTAGATTTCCTTATATGTAAAAGCTAAATAACCTGAGTTTGTTCTGAAAAATGATGACTGAAAATCTCCACCTGATTCAATTTGACCTAGAAATTTTAATTTCTAATTAATTTTAGGTGATCTAATGGACAGTCACAGAAACAAGGATTGTACACAATGCTAGAACCAATTTGGCAACAGTACTCTCCTTACTGTAAGTATTTCATATGCTACATTGTTTGGGGATCATAAGTTTACCTTCAAGCAAAGACCAAGATGACTTCTTGGAGCCTGCAGAACTACTTTAGGGAAAGCACCTAGGAAAGGAGGATTTAAGATTGCCTCCCAGTATAACTTTGCTTTACATTGTATTAAAAAATTTGGAAGTGGAATTACTGTTCTATTGTAACATATGCATATATTATCTAAATGATCCTAATTGAGCTCCTTGTTTTATTATAGCTCCTTTTTTATTGATACACAATAATTTAAGTCAAACTGATTGGTTAGGGATTGCAGATTGTCATTCAATCAATTATATAATCCTTTAATGGATTTTGTCAATAAAAAACAAACATTCAGCCTGGCAAAGAGAAGACTTCGAGGGGATCTCATAGCTGCTTTCCAGTACCTAAAGGGGGACTATAGGATAGAAGGGGAGAGACTTTTTAGGTGGTCAAACTGTGATAAGACAAGGGGGAATGGTTACAAGCTAAAGGAGGGGAAATTTAGATTAGAGATTATGAGGAATTTCTTTACCAGGAGTGTGGTTAGCACTGGAACAGGTTGCCCAGAGAGGTTGTGGACACCCCATCCCTGGCAGTGTTCAAGGCCAGGCTGGATGTGGCCCTGGGTGACCTGGTCTAGTGCATGTGGCATCCCTGCCCATGGCAGGGGGGTTGGAACTAGATGATCTTTAAGGTCCCTTCCAACCTGAGCCATTCTATGATTCTAAGCAGTGCACGCTGGCAGCCCAGAAGGCAAATTGCATTCTGGGCTGCATCAAAAGAAGCGTGACCAGCAGGTCGAGAGAGGTGATTCTGCCACTGTACTCTGCTCTGGTGAGACCTCATCTGGAGTACTGTGTCCAGCTCTGGAGCCCTCAACACAGAAAGGACATGGACTTGATGGAGCAGGTCCAGAGGAAGGCTACGAAAATGCTCAGGGGGCTGGAACACCTCCCCTATGAGGATAGGCTGAGGGAGCTGGGATTGTTCAGCCTGGAAAAGAGAAGGTTTCAGGGGGACCTAACAGTGACCTTCCAGTACCTGAGGGGGACTTGCAAAGAGGCTGGAGAGGGCCTGTTTACAAAGGCCTGTAGTGAAAGGACAAGGGGAAATGGAGTTAAATTAGAGAAGAGTAGATTTAGATTAGATATAAGGAAAAAATTCCTTACCATGAGGGGAGTGGAACACTGGAACAGGTTGCCCAGGGAGGTGGTTGAGGCCCCATCCCTGGAGGCATTCAAGGTGAGGCTAGAGAAGGTTCTGAGCAACCTGATTTAGTTGGGGATGTCCCTGCTCACTATGGGGGGGGGATTGGACTAGAATGACCTCTGAGGTCCCTTCCAACCCAGATGTTTCTATGATATATCATAATTAGGTGATAGATGTTCTAGAACTAATAGCTTTTCTAGCCCATCTTTCCTTTCCATTTTTAAGACACAGACAAGGGTAAGTTTTTAGTACTGTTCAGACTTCACCTGGACTTAGTGCTATTGGATAAATGCTGGTCTTTACCATATTCAGAATTTGGCTTCTTGATGAACTACAGACAAGTGCAATTGCTCTGATGGCATCTTTCCCAATTAAGGTCTCTGCAGAGATGCCAATCTAACAAATGTATTCAATAACATCCACGGGTTTAGGGATGCTGACTCACTCACAATTCAATACAAAATACTGAGTATGGTTTGTCCTTGAACACCAAGTGTCATAACACTCTCTTACAGGAAGATGCTACATGGCTAATAAACAAATACAAGACCAGGCTGCAGGCCATCCAAAACAAACCCTTCAGTTCCAACAAACTGCATTGCTGCATGAGAGCTAGCCAAGAAATGCAGGAATGTTAACCTTCTCTAAACCTGAAACAAATACAGATGATCCAGATCCAGATCCTGAGGTCCTGCTCTTCACCTAGAATTCCAGGATTTACATAAAAGAACAGCATAAAGACCACTTCTAGTAGCAGAAGAGACAGTTTCTAGGAAAAATGAGAGAGAGAAGCAAAAGGAAAGGAAAATAAAAGGCCTTGCTGCAGAAGGCAGAAAAGAAGCAGGTCTTCATACCTCTGGTTATATTAAAGGTTGTGGAGATTTAAAAAATGGCTCTGAAAGGTCATTTATCCAGAAATGTCTAAAACTTTACAACACAAATGGCTAGGCTCCTTCTAGCCACTCATTTGCAAACAGCTTTCTGAATGAGAAAAAAACTCTCACTCAGAAACCCAAATCCTCCCCTCTCCCAACTTCACTAATGAGTCCTTCTGTGCAGAGATGTGTCTCCAAGCTGGGTAAGAGCACACAGCTGACTGAACTTTGCTATGTAAAGTGAGTTTAAAAGGCAGTTGAGAAACAGATCTTGATGTCATGAAGCTTTATGTGTCAGTGAGCTGTATGGGTGGGCTAGGTTGGCAAGTGTACAAGCCTTAACAATCAGAAGGCTGGAAAAGCAACATACAGTAACCAGCCATCCACATGGGAATGAGAGACATGGGTAGCTAGGGATTCACATACTTAGGTATGTCTCAGTTTGCTCTTGTCACCATTAACTGAGAATTTTCTTCTCTGACAAAACTATTCACTAAGTGATTTGTTGCCATATCATGTATTAAAAAATAATTATAATAAAAGGCTAGTTGTTCCTTAAGTATTTGTGTGGTAACATCTGAAGTTTTACTACACAGAGTTGAGAAATACTTGTACCAGCTGAAGTACATCCTAGTGTAGTGGGGGCTTTCTGTCTGGAACAAAAACAAAAGTCAATTTCCTCCATCAAGGGTGCTGTTCTGAGAGAGAAATCTATCTTCCTGGCTTTGGTAATGCATATCACATCTCCAAAAGGCATCACTGGAGACAATTTGCTCAGGTCGTTATTTTGCATTCCTGCACAAAGTGCTCTAAGGAACTGCATTAGCTGTGACCCCAATTATTTGGGAGGTAGCTACAAATACTTGCACATCCAAAAGTAATTCAATTTCCATCAAGAAACTACCTCACATGAATTAATGATTTCCCTACCCCATTTTCATATTTAAAATATAAAGGAGCAAAGTGTTAGTTCTCCAAACTAAAACGTATGACATGATTTTGCAATATGATGAAAACAATTACTACCTACACAATACAATAATTTGCTCATTCTTCATTACTAAGCTTTATTTCACTAAGAAGCACATGCACAGATTTTCTGCTCCCTCAGGCTTACTTTAAAGCTGAGTGTCCAAGGATTTTATTTTACCTTCAACAGATGCACTGGGAAGCAGTTTTACCACCAGAGAGGTGCTGCATAGACATGGAAGTGCCTCTGTCCAGCCTGCATGCACTGGCTTTCTCTTAAGCAGCAAAACTGGGAAGCTGACATGAGAATATGCACAACATTTCTTTATTCATGAAAGCTGAGCTAGGGGGACATCAGTCAAGAGCATGGCAGTACAGAATACTTTGTAACTGATATCCAAACCATCAGCCATCTCCAGTGGTGTGACAGACACAGGACTTGGAAAACACAGACATTGTGAAGAATTAAGTTGACCTCTGTTACATGTTACAGAGTTCCAAAACAATGGTTGTACCCATCCTACTAGTGCTAAGTTTCTCTAAGCCCAGGTAAAGTAAATCAGGGAAACAGGCCTGACAGACTTCCTTCCCTAGAAATCCTCCAAAGACATATTAAAAGTGCTTGTTTGTGCAAGAAATCCCATCAAAACTAGAGTGAGCAGATTGGAAGAGATGGCCTTCCTCTGGAGTCATTGAAGCATATTCAGAGATACAAAGCTAAGCTACACTGCAATTAACTTCTATAAACAAGCTAACTCCTACAACAGCCAAAGTACAACAACATGGAAGTCAGGTGCCTTCAGCAGTAAGCCCCCAACATGCTTTAACCATGCTGAGCTCTGTTCTGTCACTGGTAGATTACTGCTAGTACTCCACCCTGACTACTTGCAGGGCAGCTCATCTGCTGCCATGCTGAAGCTGAAGCAGCAACCTCATGGAGGACAAAAGCTGGGCAAACACGTGTATCAATTCAAACCCCACACAGCTGATGGCTAATGCCTTGCCAGGTAGTGTGAAAGCTGGTTTCTTACTGTTTTATTATCATTCCTCTGTAGTATTTTTATCCTAAAATAAGGGATGTGGACCTAAAGGTAAGATGGCAGAATCAAAAGGAAACAGCTTGTGTTTATTCATACAACATATAGATATGCTATGGATATTGTGGTGCAGAATGCTGGTTGGGTAGAAAAAGTGACTACATGAATGCCAAAAGTACAGTTAACTGTCAAACTATTACCTGTAATCCCCAAAAACCAATGAATTATGAAGGCCACAGGCTCAGAGGTATGCAGGCAGATAGACAAGAAGATAATCACAGAATCACAAAATGTTAGGAGTTGGAAGGGACCTTGAAAGGTCATCCACTCCAACCCCCCTGCCACAGCAGGATTCCCTACACCAGGTCACACAGAAGCAAATCCAGATGGGTTTGGAATATCTCCATAGAAGGAGACTCCACAGCCTCTCTGGGCAGTCTGGGCCAGGGTTCTGGCAACTCAACTGGGAAAACTTTTCTACATGTATTCCCATGGAACCTCCTATGCTTCAGCTTACAGCCATTGCCCCTTGTCCTGTCACTGGGCTTCACTGAGAAGAGCCTGACCCCATCCTCCTGACACACACCCTTCACATATTTAAAAGCAGAGATGAGGTCACCCCTTAGCCTCCTCTTCTCCAAGCTAAAGAGACCCAGCTNTCTTCTTGAAGCTAAAGAGACCCAGCTCTCTCAGCCTTTCCTCATCAGGAAGATGTTCCACCCCTTTCATCATCTTGGTGGCTCTGTGCTGGACTCTTTCCAGCAGTTCCCTATCCTTCTTCAACTGAGGGCCCCACAACTGGAAACAATATTCCAGGTGTGGCCTCACCAGGGTAGATTAAAAGGGGAGAAGAACCTCTCTTGACCTACTAACCACAACCCTTCTAATCCAGCCTAGAATCCCATTGGCCCTCCTGCCCACAAGAGCACACTGCTG
>VWZX01004010.1:64305-107470 GCA_013399015.1 Galbula dea | reverse complement strand
TCAAGAAAGATGTTGAACAGGAGAGGCCCCAGCACTGACCCCTGAGGGACACCACTAGTGACCGGCTGCCAACCAGACTTGACTCCATTGAGCACAACCCTCTGGACTCGGCCATCCAACCAGTTTTTGATCCAGCCAAGCATGTGCTCATCCAAGCCACGAGCAGCCAGCTTCTCAAGGAGAATGCTGTGGGAAACTGTGTCAAATGCCTTGCTAAAGTCAAGGTAGACAACATCCACAGCCCTTCCTTCAGCTAATAAGCGGGTTACCCCATCATAGAAGGAGATCATGTTAGTCAGACAGGACCTGCCCTTCATGAAGCCATGCTGAGTGGACCTGACCCCATGGCCGCTCTGCAAGTGCTGCAGAAGTGCACTCAGGATGATCTGCTCCTCAGCTTTCCTGGCACAGAAGTCAGACTAACAGGCCTGAAATTTCCCGGGTCATCCTTCCTTCCCTTCTTATATATTGGGGTTACATTGGCTGATTTCCAGTTCATCACATGCAAAGTACTTTTGAGACAGTCCTGTGCTTATGATCCAGGGAAAATATTGCTAGTTATTTCACCAAGCAATGACATCTGACACAATAGTTTGTAAGCTTCTGAGATCTTTGAAGTTAATGAAACTGCAGATCAACAGGATTAGAAAAGTGAGTCACAGTCATTGTGATGCACAGAACAGTAAACTCTAAGGCAGTTTCTGAAACTGGCAATAATGAGATTCTTCAGATCCAAAAAGCTGTCATAGTTGACTTTTGTTAAGATCACAGATACAACAAATAGTAATAATATTACAATTATTTACAATTAATAATAATAAATACAGTAAAATCTGATTAAAAATGAAATAGGAATATGTAACTGACAGAAAGAGCCCTACCATTCTCAGAAAGATTTAAGATTCATTTATTATTCCAGTTGTATAATTTCTCAGTGACCTTTCCTCAATGTGCCTTGAGATTCCATCCTGCTAGCTCAAGCTTTCCCACCATGTACCTACAGAGTAACTGTGAGTCACTAACAGCATGAGCACAGTTTACTCACACCATGATCTTTAAGACATCCAAATCATAAAAGGTGAAGAGCTTTCTCTCTCACTTGTTTTCTCTTCTCCTTTAGCTATGTTCTTAATAGAAGGCCACATCAAAAATTCAACCAAGGAAAATCACAGAATGACACAGAATGACAGAATGTTAGGAGTTGGAAGGGACCTCAAAAGATCATCTAGTCCAACCCCCCTGACACAGCAGGATTCCCTAGACCAGGTATGCAACAAGCAAAAGCCCTCATGAAGTCCATGGAGAATATGAATTTCAAAGACAGTAAGTAGAAATGAGTTTCAAAAAGGGCAAGAGGGTCAGAGTTTGGGCAACCCTTTTCTATGTATGAAAATCATGGGAACATGGGATATGAACATCTCTTTTCTGAATTCCATTCAGTTTGATTATGATGCCAGCAAAACCACAGTCTAATTAATTTAGAAAACAGTAATATAGTCTGAAGCTCCACAGAAAGCTTCCAACTTACAGAGTGAAATATTAAGAATCAGTTTTCCAAAAATTAACATCAATCTGTTGGAATAAAAAAAAATGATTTAAAAAATGACAAGTACAGAAGTGTTTTGAGAAATCTGGTCAGTAAGAATGATGACAATGAACTTAGTGCAAGAAGCAGATGAAGCATTTTCAAGCATCATTAAAGCTTGCTTCTTTTGGAGGCCTCATCTACCTGGAAAAAAGATTCATAAGGAAATATCCTTAGTGCCATCTAGAGAGTACTACTGTTGTGGTAGATTACAGCAAGAGCCTTCCTACACAAGCACATAAATACACACACTGCTGTTCTACAATACTATTTGGCTTGTTCTAACTGATAAAAATGCTTTGTTTACTGAGGGAGTTTCAGTCATTAACTAGTCACAGTGTCTAATCTCACTTGGATTTGTTGGATGAGATCAAATGGCAAGCATGCAGGTCTCAGTCCAGAACAGGAAGTCTGTCAAATAACTTCCCAGGATCGTTCAAGTTACACATACACTTGCTGTTATGGGTGACAAACTCAGAGGCTAGGAGCATCTTCTGTTGCCATGGCAACAGATCTAGTTTCACTTTTCTTCAGTTTACAATATAACCTTGAGAGTGACCATCACCCCTTAAAAATGCCCTATTTCTTCTTTAAACAAGTTTTTTTAACAGCTCTACAGTTACTGTTTATACTAATTGTCCTACCT
Source organism: Galbula dea (assembly GCA_013399015.1). Lineage (NCBI taxonomy): Eukaryota > Metazoa > Chordata > Aves > Piciformes > Galbulidae > Galbula > Galbula dea. Next base: position 105,239 of record VWZX01004010.1, on the reverse strand, counting down.
CAGATATACTGCTCTGTCTTAGATATTAAAAAAAATTAAACCTATACATATATAAGAATAAAACCCTATATATATGTATGTTAAAAAAAAGACAAAAGGATATTGGCTATCCAGTGAATAAGCTTAATGACACTGACTTTGACAGGGCTCAATAACCCAAAATAGCCCAGCAGTTTGCTGATTAATTATCAGCACCCTCCTAAAGAGATCATCAATAATAAATATTCAGAACTGCAATAACTAAACCTTGTCCACCCCAAATTAAGCTTACAGTAGACATTCTTTGACACTGCTAAGGTAATTTAATTACCCTAAACTAGGCCATAAGCCCATTGTCACCAGCAGTGCACACTAAGGATTGGTGTTTCTCCAACTTGCTACTTCCCACTGCAAGTATTGCACAAATAAGTTCAGTGCTTTGCTGATAAAAGAAAGGTTTAAACTTCCTGTTTCAGCTTCACAATTCCATTTTGCCACATTTACACAGGTAAATCAGCTCTATACCACTGGCTGTGAGATTCAAGAAAGTTCTTTCTTTGGAAAAAATAGAAGCCCTTATAATCAAGCTCATGATTGACAAAAGCATCACTAGTAAGAGTTCCTGTCAGAGGCCTCGACTGCCACTTTTATAGGATGGAATGTGCTGTCTTCAGTGAGAGGTGGTAATAACAACATGGGACTGCAGGCATGCAAGGATTTAATTGACAGCCTGCCCTAGACACAAAGGGCTACCTGCAGTTTGCTTTTATAGAAAAACAGAGAGCAATTATAAATGTTTTTGAAGCTGCAGTCAGGTTTCATACACGAGCCAGTATTTACAATCAGCACTGAGAACCACTCTCAGCTCAGACCATATGATCCAAGCAAGTCTCTTATCTGAACAATTATATTTTTGCTCTACCTCCCACCATCACAAACACTGTATTTCAGTTAGTTCTGGAGCTTATCTTGATTTTTTTTTTCTCCTGTTATGCATTTTACAGACTCCCAGCATGGCAGGAGTTGGAAGGGAAAGAGATCTGGGGGTCCTGGTGGATGGAAGGATGACCAGGAGCCAGAAGTGTGCTCTTGTAGCCAAGAGGGCCAATGGGATTCTGGGGTGTACTAGAAGAGGGGGTTAGAAGGTCAAGAGAGGTTCTTCTCCCCCTTTACCCTGGTGAGTCTGCATCTGGAATATTGTGTCCAGTTGTGGGCCCCTCAGTTGAAGAAGGATAGGGAACTGCTGGAAAGAGTCCAGCAAAGAGCCACCAAGATGATGAAGGGGGAGGAACATCTTCCTGATGAGGAAAGGCTGAGGGAGCTGGGTCTCTTGAGCTTGGAGAAGAGGAGACTAAGGGGTGACCTCATTTATGTTTTTAAATATGTGAAGGGTGAGTGTCAGGAGGACAGATGTCCCTTTCAACTCCTAACATCCTGTGATTCTGTGAATACTACTGACACTACTGGAAAATAACCCCAGAATATTGCCATTATTTTAAATGCCTCATTTGACTAACACATTCAAATTGCCCTAAATAAATAAATAAAACTTTAAACATGATGAAAAAAGCATGAAACTCAAGTTAATCAACAAGATCAATGTTGATCAACTCCCTTCAGTTCTGTCAGTGGTTTAAAAGGAGCGTGAATTCAGCTGTGTTTCATTTTTCATAGTCAAAGAGAGCAGATGAGACAATCAAGAATTTGAATCATGCATTAAGTAGCAGAGAAGACAGGCTTAGGTGCCTATAATTGCTTGTCTGTTTTTTTTTAATTACTACAAACCCACTTCCTTGCTTTGTTCAGGTTTACACATTCTGCTGATCTGCATTTATTGCTCATCTATTCATTTATAAACATCCTGGATTTAACAATCCAAAGCATGAGGGCTGTTAAGAAAATACAACCCAATCCAATTATTTTCTTTCTGTTTCTTGTGTTTATCATTATGCTGTAGGACTGACCTGGGAGAATAGCTGAAGAAAATTGCTGAAGATACACAAAATCACACAGCACTCTGAGTTATGTTGAATTTGCTTTGTGTTCTCCTCATGAGGAGGAGGAAGACTTCAAACCACACTAGAAGCACCCTTTCCACAAGAAGTGCTAACCTGACCATCCTGTCTCATGGTCACACATGCAAGAGAAACAAATGGCTACCAAAACTGAAGGCCTATGATATTAAAAAGCTGTTAAGCATGCAGAAATACAACCCAACAGCATTGTTACCTACTGAGATGCTAGAAACTGCAGGCTTGAGAGAATGTCAGCAGTTTCCCTCATTAGGAACAGATAATCTAAGCTGCCTTTAGTTGGGTCCCATTCATTTGTCACTAATATCTGATAACTCAACTTTGGTTTTGCTGAGCACATTTGAATTTGAGCTACAAAAAAATCCCATGCCCCTTTTTCTATCTGAGAATGCTTGGGACTATGATAGTCTGAGTGCTTCTGCAACCCCTGTGACACCACCTAGGAAGCCAACCCATGACAACAGCTGTTCATAACCAAGTGGAACAATGCAGGTACACCACCCAAAGACCAGGGTTATTCCTGATAGGATTTAAGAAGGGAAGATGCACATGCAGAGGAGCACAGCACATGTGAGACAGAAGAAGGTATCTGTAATCTTTCACTTGACTTCCCTCCTCCCCCTACCTTCCACCACCTCTAACTCTATGGCATTTTAGACCAACAGAACTTTCAGAAACAAATTAATTCTATTCCAGAAACAAGAAGCCATACAGAGAGTGTTTTGTACAGTCATACAGAAAGGAGGACTCTCTTATGAGCTATGGGCTGGTGTCCCACAGGAAACTTCCTACATGGTCCACTCATCTTTGCTTGTCTGAAAAAGCAGCACACAGTGAACTGACAGACACTCACTGCACCTAACACCTTTGTTCTCAATGAAGATTTATCACTCATACTAAAGTCTCCCATCCCTAAGCCAGTGAAAAGGAGAGGGAAAGTAGACACAATTAAAAAGAAATGCTGTAAAATAGAAACAAGTCAAAGTTATGACTCTAATAAAATATTTCCTCTGGGCACTAGGCAGCTACTAGGCGGTTTGGTGCAAGCTTAAGATGCCTCACAAAAGCCCCTTATCTCCAACAGTGCTCATGAGGTTAATGGACTCATTTTCACTCAGTGATTCACTTTGTCTGTTCTGCTTTTTTGTTTTATGCAGATAATTGGAAACAGCAAAGAAACAGCATTCTCTAGAGCTTAGTAGGGAAAGTTCACTTCTTTCCAAAAAACCAAATTTCAGACCATAAATTGAAGGAAAATAAAACCAGTGGGGAGAGAAGAAGAAGTTACACAAAGGGTAAAGGCAATTAACACCCACCCTCCCACACACATCACCACACTTCCACACAATCTGCACAAATGCCTGATCTTTAGCACAGCTTCCCCTACCTCTTAGGCTTCCATAAAATATCCTTGCTGTCTGTCACTTGGGAGGATCTTAGTAGTGCTGAGAAACAGCACAGGAGAGGAACAAGGCAAGGGGAATCATCCTAAAAAAAGCCTGTAACAGTATAGAACAGATTATCTCTTGGTGTTTTTTCTGTTAACACCTTCAGAGCCTACAGTGTTCAGCTGGCCCTTTCTGCACCCCTTTGCATGCACAGAGGAAGGGGTCACTGACTCACAGGCTTCTTAGTGCCTGTGCCAAAATTTCTACCACCAGGAATAAACACACAGAATCACAGAATCATTATGGTTGGAGAGGACCTCAAGATCATCTAGTCCATCCGATAGCCCTACACTACTCTTACCCCTAAATTATCCATCCTCTTCTTAAAAACCTCCAGGGATGGTGACTCCACCACCTCCCTGGGCAGCCTATTCCAATATCTAACCACTCTTTCAGTAAAGAAATTCTTCCTAATATCTAATCTAAACCTACCCTGGCACAACTTAAGCCCATTCCCTCTAGTCCTGTCACTAGTCACAAGGGAGAAGAGGCCAACACCCACCTCCCTAGAATGACCTTTCAAGCAGCTGAAGAGAGAGATAAGGTCTCCCCTCGGCCTCCTCTTCTCCAGGCTAAACAACCCCAGCTCCCTAAGCCTCTCCTCATAAGGTCTGTTTTCCAGACCCCTGATTAGCTTAGTTGCCCTTCTCTGCACCCTCTCCCGTACCTCAATGTCNACACTCCCACCCAGCTTAGTGTCATCTGCAAACTTCCTAAGGGTGCACTCTATCCCCTCATCCAAGTCATCAGGAAAGATGTTGAACAGGAGAGGCCCCAGCACTGACCCCTGAGGGACACCACTAGTGACCGGCCGCCAACCAGACTTGACTCCATTGAGCACAACCCTCTGGACTCGGCCATCCAACCAGTTTTCGATCCAGCCAAGCATGTGCTCATCCAAGCCACGAGCAGCCAGCTTCTCAAGGAGAATGCTGTGGGAAACTGTGTCAAATGCCTTGCTAAAGTCAAGGTAGACAACATCCACAGCCCTTCCTTCAGCTAATAAGCGGGTTACCCCATCATAGAAGGAGATCATGTTAGTCAGACAGGACCTGCCTTTTGTGAAGCCATGCTGAGTGGACCCGATCCCCTGGCTGCTCTGCAAGTGCCGCAGAAGCATACTCAGGATGATCTGCTCCATCAGCTTTGTCTCTGCCTTCTCCTTATTATTGATGGAGTTATACTGGACTGAGTCATAACCAAGTTCTAATCAAAATACTGTGAGTAAAAACAAGGACTTCCTCAGACACCCCTGTAAACTTACCTGTGTCTGTCAGCTTAGCATTTCTGATTTGTCTGGAATGTTTTATCACTGTATCTGGCATACTAAGATTCTCCTTGCCAACTCAACCTTCAATCCATTCCCAATTTTGATAATTATTATATTATACAACCACTATTATGGGATACTGCCAGTGCAAAGTTACAACCACAATATATGAAAACAGTAATTTATCTGAAAAAGAGACAGCCTGTAAAATTCACATTCAAATATGTGGTATTTTTTTCATAGCAAAAGCTGTAGTTATTTTCACAGAAAAGGTCTTATCTAGGGCCTGCCTAACTACTTTCAGGCAGGACTCATTTTATTCTAATTACATTTCTCTTTAAACTCTCCAATATATTTCTGTGAAAATACTGCACTGCAGTGCTGAAATGCAACCTATAAACCTTCTCTTCAGCAAAGACAACACCATTGCCTATGGTATAAGCATTTGCTATATTGACACCAAGAAACAAGTATATAGAATAACAGACTCACAGAATGTTAGGGGCTGGAAGGGACCTTGAAAGATCCAACCCCCTTGCCACAGCAGGATTCCCTACACCAGCTCACACAGAAGCATGTCCAGATGGGTTTGGAATATCTCCAGAGAAGGACACTCCACAGCTTCTCTGGGCAGTCTGGGCCAGGGCTCTGCCACCTCAACTGGGAAAACATTTTGGCTTGCATTCACAAGGAACCTCCTATGCTTCAGCTTACAGCCTTTGTCTCTTGTCCTGTCACTGGCCTTCACTGAGAAGAGCCTGCCCCCATCCTCCTGACACCCACCCTTCACATATTTAAAACCATAAATGAGGTCATCCCTTAGTCTCCTCTTCTCCAAGATACATAGACCCAGCTCCCTCAACCTTTCCTCATCAGGAAGATGCTCCAGCCCCTTCATCATCTTGGTGGCTCTGTGCTGGACTCTTTCAAACAGTTCCCTATGTGGCCAGCCCATCCTTCCCTGACTCCCTTCTTCCACTTGAGTTTGCCCAGAAAAGGGATACACTTAATTTGAAATCAGGGAAAGTTTGGAGAACAAAACATTTGCATACATGTGCTCTCTCTTTCAAAGGTGAAGGAGGAAAATTTGTATCAGAATGAGTGTTCAGAGCCTTCTAGAAATGCTTTACAAGCTCTCCAAACAACAAAAAAAATCAATGGACTGAGCTTTCTCAGCATTTTGTAAGATCAAGAAATCAGCAGTGGGATGGGATGAGCACCACAAAATGGCCATCTTTAGAACTGATCATTTAACTTCTACAGCTGTGATACATGTCTGAATCCCAATAACACAAAGGTTTAATACTCAAATTGCCTGTAACTCCTATATTCAGATCTCTAGGGAAGAAATCTACTGGATTCTTTTTCACACTAAAAATCTGTCATCCCCAAAGAATTGATAATCTCTGTCTACTAGCCATCTAGTAGCTTGCAAAAAGTCAAACACTCTTCTCTGAATTCAAAAGGGAGTTGTCTCTTTCCTAACCAATTATGTGTATTGGTAGAAAAAAATATTTGGCACTTTCTTATCTGACCTAAATCCTAATGCAACTAATGAAAACATCATCTTTGAAGACAATTACCAGGTGATGCAAATGTTTAAAGTTCCCCACTACTCTCATCTCTACATCCTCTTCTTATTATGTATTAATAGATAATATTAGTAATATTAATTTTATGTATTAACAACCACAATTTGGACTGCTTATGAGAAAAATTAAGGAGTAACACATACATACATGGGGAATAGAACAAAAATACCTTTGCCTTCTAAGATGCAGATTGTGAATATAAAGCTTAGGTTTTTGATATGCATCCAAAAGACTGTCTGCAAGTTGCAAGTAATCATGCATAAACAGATACATATAGCAAAACAACTAACACATATATAGCAATACTAATGTGGGGTCATACTGAGACACATGGGTTCCTCAAATCCAGGTCAGAAATAAAGCTTCTTCACATTCACAGCCTGGGACACTTACAATGCAAAAGTACAGTGTTGCAAATGCAGACTTCTCATTTGAAATAAAATTAGCTGTGAAGTTTAGGACAGTGCTGTTCTTTTGCTACACCTTTAGAAGACCTTTCAGACTGTAAGAAAAGAAGGGAAAACAAAACCCCCACAGCTTATGCAACAGGACCATTTATTTTGGTGAACAGACGTGGGAATGACACTTGAGGGAATTCATGACTGACTTTCACAACCCACTAGAACAATAGTCAAGTAGACTCCAGAATCTAACTGAAATGATAACAACCAAACCCATCTCTTGATGGAGAAATGGTATAAAAACTACCTGGAGAAGCTAGACAATCTATCCCTCACAACCAAGGAGCCAGATGTAAAAGACATTTGAGAAGAAATCAAACTCTCTCCAGAAACATAGTATTTGTTTGTGGATTTTACCTATCAAATCAATCTAATTAACTCTGGATGTATTCTATATAGCTTTTCTTTTCATTTTCTCTTATGTGTCCTTAATAACTTCATTTTATGAGAATGTCTCAGACTGTTCTGACAAATTGAAAGGTCTTTGTTTTGGTAAGATAATTTTCAGGCTTTAGCATGTGGCAGCTAGCTAAATATGCTAAAAAAGCCTATCCAGGATATTAGCTGAATTAAGGGAAAGAGTCATGATGCAGCAAAAACAAGTTTACCTTTTGTGATAAATCAGCTTTCATTTGGTAATAATAAAACAAGAATAGCTTTGGAAGGATTTTTTTCCCTCTTTCTACTTAGGGCACTTCATATGCCACTAAATTTTCTATCCCTTGGGTAATGTTATGACTATTCACAGTATCACATTTCTATTTCATTTTTAATAGAGATGCACCTTGCAAACTTAAAAAACTATCAGATTTCAACACTGATCAATTCTACTTCTACAAATTTGTCTTTTCTTGCCTGAAGCTTTCACATGCAACCTCACACACGTGGGACATTAACACCTGTGGGTCAAAAAGTTCTAAGCCCTGCTTGACAACATGTGGGACAAAGAGTTTCAAGTCCAATTTCCAACTCTTTCTTGACCTTAGCCTTTGAGCTTGCAGAGAATTCTACCCAAGCAAAGACTGCAGATCACTGCTGAATTGGATGTTTTTAAAAAAAACTTGGCTAACAGTATGAAAGTTTGAGGTAAAAAACCCTTAATGACCTTCCCCTATAGGATAGTAGTGTATAAAAATATTTTTGCCATGCTAAATAGTCTTTTTAATATAGAAATTTAAACAACTGTTTCTTAAAAAAAGCCAACCATTTTGATGGCCTTTTAAAATTTTCCTAAATACTAACACAGAAGACAAAGAGGAATAAACATTCAAGCTACAACCTGCAAAAACTCCTTTTAGCATATGGATTGTCAATAGACAGAAGTGTTGAACAATCTAAGGCTTCAGTTTATGAGAGCTTCTTAACCACCAACAATCATCACAGCAGCTCTTAAATAGATCAGCAAAAGGTCCTGTCCTGAACAATGATATCTTTCAGGATGCCAAACTCAAGCAGGTGTTTTCTCTCTCTTCTCAGTGCCATTAAATTAAACTACTAACAGAAGGTTCCCCTTTTGGAGAAGAGTCTTGAAAATGTTTGGAGAAGATCTGAGAAACCATCCCAGGTTAGACTGACTATTGTACACCACTTCTAACGTCTTCTTTTGCAAGGATGAGGAGGTGTAAAAACATTCTTAGCAGTACTAATAGCTACATGAATAAACTGCATCCTGAGCTCCATTTCACCTATTATGGATATTAAAAGACAACAGCACTTCAAGAAGATCCTTGTTTTGATATTTTTTTACCTCCAAAGAAGTACTTCTCTCCAGTTTTAACCTGTAGAGGGCTGTTAGTTCGAACAGCTGAAGCTTCATCGCCATCAATGGTGAGGACAGCAAAATTCTCCTTAGCTAGGAATCGGACTTCATGCCACTGCCCATCGTTGAGACCAGAGCCTGTGAAGAACAAAACACATTGGAACATTTTACTTAGTCAAACAGTTATCATTTTTAAGTGCTCTGTGTGTCTCTCTCCCAAGCTCATTATGTAAAGTTTAATGAAGGCTAATGTGGGACAGCCTGAGAGAGAAGTGGGAGTCAGCCAACAGAGGCCTTAGCAGCTGCACAGAGGCCTTGACAGCCTGCACAGCTTCAGTGTCCTATTCTTCCCACAGCTGCCTATGCAGCAGCTTTCACAGCGTACTATTCTTGTCACACTCACATGCCTTTGTAGTGTACTGTTTTTATCACATTTAGAGTAGTTCTTTTTATCTGTGAAGTGTTATTTGCTAATTGGTCAGCATCCTTTCTGTATGAAGGTAATTGGTCAGTGTCCTTTCTGGATTAGAGTATAAACTCCAGCTGCTGGAGCAATGAAGTGATTCTGAGTGCACCAAGGGCCGGGGTCTGTGCCATTCACACACCACAGTCTAGTGCAGAAACGAAATCAGTCTGGTGTGATAACAAGGCATTCACAGAATCACAGAATATTAGGAGTTGGAAGGGACCTGGAAAGATCATCTAGTCCAACCCCCCTGCCACAGCAGGATTCCCTACACCAGGTCACACAGAAGCACATCCAGACGGGTTTTGAATACCTCCATAGAAGGAGACTTGTTACTGAAGCAACAGCTACCAAAAGAGTAACATCATATGATAAATACAAAGCTTGGAACTGTGGAAGTGTCCATGCTGCCAGCTATAATTTTACCTATCTACAGATGTTATCACTCACCTTTCCTGTAAGAAGGCCATATTCTACATTTCACCAAAAGAGATTATCTCCTAATTGTTTCTATGACCAAGCTCAGAAGGAAAGTATCTTGATAAATCCATTTAGCTATAGGAACAAGTCCAAAGGGCACATTATGCTCATGAGTGTGTAGCAAGTCCAAAGGGCACGATATGTTCAAGACTGCTGACTTTATCAAAACCTAGATATTTCTAAGGAAAGGAAAAAAATAGAAAGAGGAAAGGCTGAAGTGAAAGGTGAGTTCACCACTCACCCTCTGCCTGGGATATGAAGCTAGTCACAGAAGGTGAAGGCATTATCACAGAGGTGCTGCGAAACCAGCAAATGTCTGCCACAAGAGCAACCTTAAGGGAGCATCATCCTCCAAGCACTGTCAGCAGTGAAGCAGATGGATCTGTTCATTCACTCAAGTCTTTTAAAAGAGACCAGGATTTACACACTTGGCTCACTGTCTCCAGCAGCTGGCAGGAAGCCACTGTACTTGGCATGTTTAAACTGCCACTGAAGAACTGCCAAAGAGGACTAGTTTGTTCTGGTCATTACTGTGCAGGCAGGTTATGTCAGGTCAGCAAGTAAGCAGCAAACACTCTAGTAAAAGCAAATTCCAAATTATAGCACCTCTTACAAGTGACATTTTCTCCACCTAGATAAAGGTGCTAAGTCACCTTAGCAAAATGTCACTTGCCAGAATAAACCATGACACAATGCAATAATCTGTTTCTAAAATTAAGCAGCATGCACATTTCAGCAGAAGTATAATGGAAGATGAATCTTCAATATATTCAAAAGAATGTTATCTTCTATGAACAAGGAATAATATTCATGGCAAACAGATATACCTAAACATTTAAGGAATGTTTTTTTCCCCACTGCCTCCATGTGTTCAAGACACAAGATCAAATCCTGAAATAATATGGATTGTTATACCTTGGAATATTCATTACTGTGAATAAAAGTGGCACAAGCCTCTTAAAAAATGTACCAGTAAGAAATTTTTCTACCAGAGCTTGTTCAATCTAGTGTAAGAACAGATGAAAGACCTAATATACTAAACATGAGAAAAAAAATCTGTTTGTAAGCTTTTTTCATTTCCATTGCATTTGACAAAGAAGAAACAGAAAAAACCAAAGAATTACAAACAAGATAAAATTAATTTCTACTGTTAATCAACTCCTAAAAGACAAAAAGATACAGCTTTTTATAGAGTTCCAAACCAAACATGTTACAGTATGCATTACTACAACTGAAGTTCATCAGAACGTTCTTTAAATCCAAATTTTCCAGCTTGAAATGACATTTAAAAATCTTTGTTTTTTTTTTTTAGATCTAGGTATTCAGTATAACCTTGAACTGAGTAATAATGATTAGAGGCTTCTGGATAAAATTAAGGCTTGGCTCTTAAAAGAAGAGGGACAGAAATGGTGGCATGAGAGGGAAGCACGCCTACAGCTCTCTGTGGAAAGGGGAATATTACAGAAACCCAGAAACAACAGGACATGAGGCAGCAAAGCACTAGCTTACCCTGCTCCACCATTTGTACTGGATCAAAAGATAAACTTCTGCACTTCAACAGACTGGACCAGACCAATGAACCCTCAGGGGTTCTTCCAAACGTGTCCACTTCCCACAAGTATCCAAAATGTTTCCCATTTTCTCTTGCTCCTGGATTGAATTTGCAGTGGCACCTGATATCTCTCTCTTACAGCTTTCATAGAAGTAACCCCCATGGCCATGCTGTTCCTGCTTTGATATGTGTTTTTGAGATCACTCACCAAACAGACAAAACCTTCCTGCCAGTTCAAACAAAATTAGAATGCACAGAAGACATGTAGAAGTGCCACATAGGGACCTGTTTCAGTGGTGACTTAGCTGTGCTAGGTTAACAGCTGGACTTGACGATCTTGGAGGTGTTTCCCAACCTAGACAATTACATGTCCTTTCAACCATAACCATTCCATTACTCTAAAACTTTACCTAGTGCAGAGGCTAAGATCATGAAGAAAGAAGAATTGATTAGTCATTTGGTACGTGGTACTGGTATGTGATAGATTATGTCCACATTTGGTATTAGTTTCTGGTGGAGAGCAGTGGGTTTGCTTTTTCTACAGTTCATGCCTCTGCAACAGAGGCAGAGGTTCAGCTAAATCCTTGTAAGTGCTATACTGTGTTTGCAGGAAAAGTGCAATGTTTCTACTATTTATTATGAGAGGCTTATGTACAATGAAGATAAAATGATAAGAAGGATTTAGTATAATAGGATTAAAACATGAAAAGGGTTACTATGTGAGGTTCAGAAAATCTGTACCAGCAGACTGTATAATCCAGCACTCACTGATGGCCACTGCATGGGTCAGTACCTTTCACAGAAAAAACTGATTGCAGAAGACTAACTGTAGAAGAATTTGAGATCCTTGCTGCTGTCGTTTTCTTCAAGGCATAACTTAGACAGATACTTAATAACTTAGCATTATATATGAAACTCTTGTACTTTTTTGGTTAATCTAGTCCTTCTTCCATGTCTGTAATAACCAAAACATCTGTTTCTTCTTGTTCAATCAAAGTATCTACCTCAAGAGTCCTGCTTTTAAGATAATGTCATTTAAATAGAAATCCTAGATAGGGAGAATGCCTTTATTAACACATTTAATTTGCATATGAAATTAGCTTTTCCAGAACTCAGCAGGGAAATTTTGGTGGCAGCAGTATGTGCTGCTTTTTTTTTTTTTACCTCAACTTGTATACCAGAAAGTTACAGTGAGAAAAAAATAATGCAAATAAATATATGTATCTGCTCAGATAAGATAGATCAAACTGCAATGAGAAATCATCATTGTGCATTTGGGATGTTGTCCATTCTAAACTTTCCAGCTGAAAAGTCTTTAATAGAAAGGGCCATATCCTACTCTTAATACTGATTCTTGGTTTACTGGAAGATCTCAGATAAGCTTGACCTTTTTTTAAGTTCAATAATTCTTCAATATACATGAGGCAAGTGATAAAGCATTACACTAAAAATAGCTCATGAACTGTACAGACTTAACCCCTATGGGAGAATATACCATGTATCCCAATGACAATTTAAGTCCCTGGAACAGAGCATTATCACATCGAGAAAGGAGGGTTCATACTAAAACATATACACAAAAAAGCAGCTAAGAACAGCAGCAGATGTAAAGTCTGCTCTTTGTTACACCACTGGGGAGCACAGTTATGTAAAGTGAGTACTTGCTGAGTGCTGGTGAGCAAGCTTCCTTAGCATTCATAGGTAAACTCCAGGGAAAAATCACAGAATGCTTGGGGTTGGAAGGGACTTTTAGAGGTCATCTAGTCCAACCCCCTTGCAGTCAGCGGGGACATCTGCAGCTAGAGCAGGTTACTCTGGACCCCAAACAACCTGACCTGGGACGGTTCCAGGGATGGGACATCTACCACTTCTCTGAGCAATCTGAGCCAGGGTCTCACCATTCTCAGCATAAAAAATTACTTCCTTTCATCTAGTTTAAATCTCCCTCTTTTAGTTTCAAACCATCACTCCTTTTCCTGTCACAACAGACCCTGCCAAAAATCCTGTCCCCATCTTTCTGATAAGCCCTTTAAGTACTGAAAGGCTGCAGAAAGGTCTTCCTGGAGCCTCCTCTTCTCCAGGTGGAAGAACCACAACTCTCTCAGTCTGCCCTCACAGAAGAGGTGTTCCAGCTCCCTGATCATTTTTGTGGCCTCTTCTGGACCCACTCCAAGAGATCCATGTCTCTCCTGTGCTAAGGACCCCACAGCTGGCCCCAGAACTGCAGGTGGGGTCTCACCAGAGTGGAGGGGCAGAATCCCCTCCCTCAACCTTCTGGCCATGCTGCTTTTTTTTGTGGCCCAGCATACAGCTGGCCTTCTGAAGACTGATTTTCTTTGAAGGACTGTCCATGGTGTGGTTGAGATCCTATTAGTGACATCCTGAAGCTGGACTTAGCCTTTCTTTAGAGCAGTTCTGCAGCCATAAACAACAGCAGTGACCTCCGCGCAGTAGAAGGCAGTTTTCCAGATGAACCAGACACCAGGTACATCTACACGTAACCTACATTTAGTTTTGAGTTTGTTGCTGCAGTGTCTGTGTAAAGCCAATCTCACAACTGTCCCACTGGACCTCACTTTGTATTAGTATCAGCCTCAAAGCCTGAGGACTGTATTTCCTTCAGATGAAGCTAAGTCCAAACTAACAAGCTATACTCTCAAGCGTGCAAATGACATTACATAGACTTGCAGGTCTCAGCAGGAACTGTTCTGCTCTGCCAATCCCTTCCTACCATGCTGCATTTTGCTACTGTAGATGTGGCCAGGTTTAAAATGTTGAAAGCATGTGCTGAGGACATGGGAATCTTGCTTTGAAAAGAAAACAGCCTGTTCTCTTCTATCAAAAGCTTTAAGGAAAAAAGTGAAATAAGACCTATTGCAAAGGAGAAGTTCTAGAGGCATGTCCCTACCCCAAGAAGACTGTGTTTGCCTCAGAGTTTCCATGTCTTTGCTGGCACAGATTAATTTCTCATTTGTGTTCAGTAGGTGTATGCTTCTCAAAACCAGAAAGCCAACAGAAAAAAAATCTTTTTAGTGAGGCAGAGTGAAATCTTAGTCTAAGGATCACTTCACTTTATTAACTTTATCAACCCCAGGAACGCAGTCTGAGCTACTCTCTCAGACCAGCTGGGTGACTGCAATCAATACATTCAGGCAGCAGAACAGGAAATATGGAGGACTTTTGGCTCCCCTGAGCAGATAAGATTGTGTGGCCATATGCTAGCCCTGGCTAGCCCCCGGGTTCAGTCCCCTGGCCTGGTCTTCTGGCAAGGGAGGCTGGGACAGGTGTGGGAGGGGCCGCAGTCAGTGCGGCCAATTTAAACACACCAGAAGCACAGGGATCTGCCAGAAGAGGTCAGTCAAGGAGCAGGGTGAGTCCTCAGGGAGTGTGGCCACAGCCTGCCAAGTTGGTCTCTTGTAAATATCCAGGCATGGTTGTAATTCAGCTGAGGGCTGCTGCTAGAAAAACTGTGGGTACCCAGACAGAGGTCCCATGCAAACATATTGGTGTCCAGGCCCCTGGCTATAGAGAGTGTCAGAGCCTGGCATTTGCAATGGAAGGTAGCAGAGATAACACCTGTGTCAGATGTGAACAGGTGAATGATCTGCTCAGTATGGTGGCTGAGCTGAAGGAAGAAGTCACGAGGTTACGGACTAGAGGAGAATGTAAACAGGAGATAGAATGGTGGAGCCAGGCTCTGCCATCTCTGAGAGAGGGGCAGCAGGTGAGGACTGGATGAGAAGCAGGGGATCCCATGTCCTCTTGTCACCCACAAAAGGATGACCCAAGAGATGAGGGGGAATGGAGGCAGGTCCCTCCCTAGAGAGGCAGGAGAGGCAAGAGAGACCCCTCCCTACCTCCCCTGTCTTCCTGGTTGCCCATACACAACAGGTATGGGGCTCTAGAAACAGAAAATGAGGCAAAGGTGGAAGGCAGAGGCCTAAATGAAACAGGTGGCTGGTGGAAAGTTGATGGCTGCAACAGAAGACAAGTGCCTTCCTTGCCTGCCTTATCTCCCCAGGTGCCTCTGAGAAACAGATATGAGACCCTGCTGGAAGACAGCCAGTCTAATGGGGATGTGGATGACAGGCAACCTGCACCAGAGGTCTTGCCACAGTCAGTTAAGGCTTCCTGGACATATCACAACTTCTTCCACAAAGAGGAAGAGAAGAGTTGTGGTTGTTGGAGACTCGCTCCTAAAGGGAAGAGAGGTGAACTGGTAGGTGAACCCTGAATTTCAGTGAAGTTTCCCCAGATTTTGGTAAATCTGGACAAGATTACAAAATCTACACTTTAGGCTAAATGCCTGTCAATTATCATCATCTGATACTTAATAATAAAGTGCTACTGCAGGAATTATCAGTAATTGAGATGTCTTTTCCAAACTACTTTTTTTCTATCCACTCACCTTTTCACAATTTAATTGTTTTTAGATGACAAGTGAGATGACAATGGAAAACAGAGAGGTTAAAACCTGGTGCATTGTTGTTTTTCTTTTGGTTTGTGTGGGTTTGTTTTGCCTTTCTGCAGATTAAATATTTTTTATGCAAATATATTTTTTTTAAGGTCAGAAAATTTCATCTTGCTGCTCACTGTAAAATTTCTTTCTGATAGGAACCTGACCTGCACTGCTATGACAATTTTTCATTGCAGATTTTCTGTTGCATTTTATGCATCAGGTGGTCTGTCATATGCATAATTCATAATTATAGGACCCACTGTCAATAAATCATGAAAACATATTATCTTTGCATCATACTTGAGTTGGGTTAACAACATTCTGATGCACAGCAGAGGCTGTCACTGGCATTTTATGAAGATAAATCACAGAACTACACAACTCATAAGCTGAATTGTAAGAAATCCTCCTGTTCACTATTGTTAAGAGCCCTGTGACACTTTCAGTTCAACACTGCTGAACACAACGTTTTGCTTGCAGCAGGAATACATGCTGCTGCTGACAGCTGTACCTGTGCTGGTGGCCTGGAGACCCCTGAGGGACTGTAGGGATCAAGTCATCTTAGAAAGCCTATTCTCATTCAGAGCATAAATAATTTTGTTTAGCTATTTGGGATCTGCTGACAAACCCCTTCTCTCCCTGAAAACAACAACAAAAAAAAGAAAAACCCCAATTTCTCCTTAAGTTTGAGCCCCACATAGGGCACACATACCCTACAGAAAAGTGGCAACAGCTGTTTTATCCTTGAAATGCCAGTGTGGTAAGAAATGCCTGTTTGTGACATGGTGGAACTTCTGAAAAGCAGCATAACTATGACCTAAAATGAGGTTGCTTTTTCATATAGCTACCACAGGAAAGTTGCTACAAAAGCTCAATAAATAAAAAAGTAAGTAATTTGAATATGAAATTAATTCTATTGAGAACTTACTGGGGTTTTTAAAATTCTCTAAAATATCCCTTTACTATAGACAATGTTCTTCTTGTTGCTTAAGTTGATGCTTACAGAAGATGTTACACACCCAAAACCCTCCCTATTTTTACCTGAATTTATCTACCCATTCCACTTGTTCATCACTGACACAAGGGATCTGGGGGTCCTGGTGGATATAAGGATGACCATGAGCCAGCAGTGTGCTCTTGTGGCCAGGAGGGCCAATGGGATTCTGGGCTGGATTAGGAGAGGGGTGGTTAGTAGGTCAACAGAGGTTCTTCTCCCCCTTTATACTACCCTGGTGAAGCTGCATCTGGAATCTTGTGTCCAGTTGTGGGTCCCTCAGTTTAAAAAGGATAGGGAACTGCTGGAAAGAGTCCAGCACAGAGCCACCAAGATGATGATGGAGTGGAACATCTTCCTGATGAGGAAAGGCTGAGGAAGCTGGGTCTCTTTAGTTTGGAGAAGAGGAGGCTAAAGGGTGACATCATCTAGGCATTTAAACATGTGAAGGGTGGGTGGCAGTAGGATGGGGTCAGGCTCTTCTCAGTGAAGCCCAGTGACAAGAGAAGGAGCAGTGGCTGTAAGCTGAAGCATAGGAGGTTCCATGGGAATACAAGAAAAAGTTTTTTGCCAGTTGAGGTGGCAGAGCCCTGGCATAGACTGCCCAGAGAGGTTGTGGAGTCTCCTTCTGTGGAGATATTCCAAACCCATCTGGACACACTTCTGTGTGACCTGGTGTAAGGAATCCTGCTGTGGCAGGGGGGTTGGACTAGATGATCTTTCCAGGTCCCTTCTGCAATTCTGTGAAAACAACTTCAACAATAAAATGTTATAGACCAAAAGCAGCTTTGCAACTGTCCTAAAAAATGCACAGTAAATAAACAAATACTCTGTAAGTAAACATATTTACCACAGTAAATCTGTTGTTTCATGCATGACTTGCCTTCATATCACAGAGAGCATCTGGAAATGGATTTTTAAACAAAACCTTGCTGAAAATTTGGTGGTGTAACTAATTTTGTTTTACTTTTAGTTTGATGAAAAAACATAACAGCCACATCTGAGTTTCCAAGGCATGTTAAATGAAAATCAGATTTCATTATGGACTGTTCATTATTTCTTACTGGCAGGAATACTGGTAGAAGTAAAAAACTTCAAATGACACTTCTACCTTTGTAATTTGTCTGTAAATTCCTTCTTAAGTCATTGAGTGGAGAATAACATAGCCAGCTGTTTGTCAAAACTTTCCATGCAACTCTGCTTGAGATTGGGTTAAACAACACAGAAAATAAGGGCACTTTCTTATTCTGCATCTGCCAACTTCTTTTTAAACTTCAGTGACCTGTAATTAAATTCTGACTTACTACAGGAGGCTGGTAATTTTTGTTATTCACTTACTAAGGACTTAGGATTTTTTTAGCACTTAGTTTCCCAAGAAAATCAGGAAACACAAAGAGTCCTTAGTGTTTCCTTTCATCCTTTTAAGGCACAGCAACAGGAAAGCCATTTCAGCTTCAGGTACTATTGTCAGGCTTACAATTTGGATCAAGCTCAGTCACCCTTGATGTAGTTTAGGTCTTTGTAATGTTACTTTTGTTCTTACTGATATTATGCTGTAGGAATCTCCAGTTCATTTAGATAAAAGCACTTCTAAGGCAGGAGGAGGAACCTTTGCTGGGTTTCCATAGAAATGTCATGCTTTGGGGGAAGTTGTTCCTGCTGAATTAATGAGGTTGGTTATGATAAAGCTGTTCAGGTCAAACACTGAGGAAGCACAATGAAGCTTGCCTTTCGATGGAAAATCTGGAAGTTAACTCAGATAAAAAGGATATAAAGGATTTAATCTGGAAAACAGTTGGAATTCTGATGCTCTTCTTTTTCCAAGTGTGGCCATATGGAATGAGCACACTCACTTAGTCCTGCTGCTAGCAAATTAAACATCCTGAGCCATTCAATTTCTAGGTCAAAAGATTCTGCAGTTCCTTCTGCAGTGAAGATGGCAGATAATCTCTGACATGCAAACTGCCTTCCCTTCCTTAAGAGTTTTTGAATCTAATATAGAATCATAGAATTCTCAGAGTTGGAAGGGACCTTAAAGATCATCTAGTTCCAACACCCCTGCCTGGCAGGGACACCATCCACTAGATCAGGTTGCTCAGGGCCCCATCAAGCCTTGTTTTAAAAGCTTCCAGGGATGATGCTTCCACAACCTCTCTGGGCAACATGTTCCACTGTCTAACCACCCTCATAGTGAGGAACTGCCTCCTAATATCTAATCTAAGTCTGCCTTCCTCTAGCTTACACCCATTTTTCCCTGGTTCTATCACTGTCTGACCGCCTAAAAAGTCCCTCCCCAGCTCTCTTGCAGGCCCCCTTTAGATACTGAAAGGCCACAAGAAGGTCTCCTCAGAGCCTTCTCCTCTGCAGACTGAACAAACCCAATTCTCCCAGTTATGTCCTCGTAGCAGAAGTGCTCCAGTCTTCTGATCATTCTCCCGGCCCTTCACTGGACTCACTCCAGCACCCCCATATCCCTCTTGGAATAGGGGCTCCAGAACTGGATGCAATATTCCAGGTGGGGTCTCAGAAGAGCAGAGTAGAGGAGGAGAATCACCTCCCTCCACCTGCTGGCCACGCTTCTCTTGATTCAGCCCAGGATACGGTTGGCCTTCTGGGCTGCAAGCGCACACTGGCAGCTCATGTTGAGCTTCTCATCCACCAACACCCCCAAGTCTCTTTCCTCAGGGCTGCTCTCAAGCCAATCTTCACCCAGAGTACAGTAGGCTTCTGAGTTAAAAACCAAGAGCCCATGTTAACAGCACAAGTGATGGTTCATTAATGATGAGACAGTTCTTGGCCTCTCTCACACCACTTTTAACAGGCTGAGTATCGCATAGCACTGTTGGGAGAATTCTGGGTTTTATTCCTGTTCTGGAATGGTTTTGGTTTTGTGCTTGTATATTTTGCATTTAAGTGAGAATGACAGAATGGGTATTTGGAAACAGATTTAAAAATTACATCTAACTGAATTAACAACCAACATAGTGGACTAGGCCAATTCATGATAATGTGTTACAATCTGTTTCCAAACATTTATAATGCTTGGGAACACTGCCAATACTGGATAGCTGTGCAGGGTGTATATCCATCTACTGGGATAGGTAGGGGAATATAAAGTATTTAAAATGTACAGATGTTTTATAGGCCTATGGTTTGTGAGAAAGCATGCTAGTGTTTTCCAAAATAACCATATAAATAAGTTAGGGAATTAAAAGGCAACAACAGAGAAAGTCAGTCATCTGGAAATCTTTGGTCTGGATGGTCCTGAACTGACAAGACTACAGATACTGTATTCTGTGTCAAAATAAACACACCTTAAATAGTAAAACCCTCTTTTTCCAGCCCTGTTACACATAAGCATATACAAGTAAGAAGGAATAAGATGATGTGGCAGTGAGGAAGTAATCCGCAGAGCATATTTTGAACACAAGGCCCACTGGTGTCTGTAAAAGGTTTCCATTGACCTAGCCTAGGCAGATGCCCAAGATGCAAAGCATAGACAGCTCAAATAATTTACTCTGAATCCATTTTTCAGTGGAAGACAGGTCACCTTGTAAACCTATAAGCCTGTTCCAAAGTTAACTGTCACCAGAAACACGCTGGAAACAAACCTCCAGTAAGGCATGTACCTATCTGTAAATGAAGTACAATATACACCTTCAGTGCCATTCCTGAAGAGCTGCCCAGCTGGCTTATGCCCATGAGCTAGATTTCATGCTGCTGGGATTTGGTATATTTAATGGCTTTTCCTATCATTCATCTGGAGAAACTGTCCAAAGGGATTTAGCAGGCAATGTGGCAAGCTTCATCAAGATACTCTGGGTTGAAGTGTGAGGTATTCAAAGAATGCAACATTACAAGGGTAAGCATACAGCATATTAAAATGAGTTATGGCAGTTAACAGGTTCAAATGGTTATTTAGAACCATCCACATGATCCTTGGAAAATTTATGACAGTGCAGAGATCAGAATAACCATATTATTCCATGTGATGAGTTCTTGTACAAATTACATGCCCATTATGAAAGGGCATGAGATACTGCTTTTGTTGTGTTTTCTCTGTTGTCTCCTCTGCTGCTCAGACAGCGGGTCAAGAGGCTCTGCTGGCTGTTCCTTGCCTAAACTCCTCTCCACAGGCATTGAGAGGTGCCACCTGGCTGATGGACAGCTATTGATGGGCTGCTAAGACCAGGGAGTCCTGGAGATAAGATGAACAGGTCATGGAAAAGCAGGAAGAAACTGGTAGGCATACATAAGCTGCATTAAAATGCTCTGCCAGGTTGGGGACATACCCTTTCTTCTGCCTTCTCTTCCACCCAAACATGCACTTAATGTGCTCTGCAGGTACAGCTCACATGAGGACTTGTTTAAATACAAACATCTACATTTTCAGAGGGAGGAAAATATGCCAAGCCTTTATCACAGACTATTTGAAAAAGAGAATTTGCTGCTTGTAAGAAACATGAGTTCAAGATTTAAAACAGGACCTAAGGACAGAAGCAGTGATTTGGTACTGATAAATGTTTTAATAAACAAGTACTAGTTATAGCTACAGGTCTCCCTCACCACTTTGCTGCAAAATAACAACACTTAACAAGTATAGCAATCAAAACCTGTCAACTCCCCCTGCTTCTTTTTGCTCATAGAGCAAGGTTTAAAAATTGTCTTCATTAAAGCACACTGTTTTGGTTTTGTTGTCTTCCTAGGAACTGAGTTGTATAGTGCAAGGATATGCAGACACACATCCACTTCAGATGTGCCTTGGTAAAACACTCCTAGTCCATACCAGGTATCTTAAGTGGGATACAGAGAATCCTCAATTTAGCAAGTTTAGTATTGCAATTTCCTACAGCATCATCTTCCTTGAAACACTTGTGCCCTCCTTGTAGAAAGCTGTATGTTCAGTTTAAGGAAAAACTGACTGATGAAATGATCTTGCTCTGTGGAAGAAAAAAATCTTCTTTGATCCTTTAAGAGTCTAGTCAAAGAGAATACTGGCTGCCAAAAAAACCCTGACTTACATTCATTTGGCTTCAGAGCATTTATAGAAACCAAGCAAAGTCACGTTGCTTCAACAGACATTATCCAGCTCTGCATACACTAACTCCCGGGCTCTCAATTTTCCACTGTCTTCATCTATTTCATGTCTCCTTTATTCACATCTGCTGTCAAGTTAGGATAGAAATCATCATATTTAAATTACTGGCACTTTGCTTTTTCTCCTCTGCTGTGATCAAGGATTCCTCAAGAATTCAAATGGCCACATTATTTACATTTCTGAAGTCTCCTCCAGTCAGATCAGGATGAAAAATCAGATTTCCATCACTGTCACTGAGACATAAAAAGAAACAGGAGACTTTGTCCTTGGTTCCTATAAAACACAATGTGATGTGTCACATACAGCTTGGACACCTGCAGTCAGCCAATGAACTTCCTTCCAAACTAAAGCTAAGATCTTTGACAGTTGTGGTGCACAAACACAGATGTTTAAACATCAGGTATAACATACATGAAATTGCTCTTACTAGAACAAAAGCAGAATTATTTATTTCAGCTGTACACAAAACTCAGGGAAACAAAGCTATCCTTCTGGAAAAGACAGTTAAGTGTCTAGGACACCATTTCAAGCAGAAATCTAACAAAGAACAATGAGGGTTTCTTCTTTAAAATTCCTTTCAGAAGGTCCCATGCAAAATTCTTTTCCTTGTACATCCAGTGCATCATACACAATGAAAGCCTGTTCATTACACTAAGGAATTTGCCTTTGCTTTTCTGTATTAATGGAGGGCCCACCTACCACAGCCAAAATTTGTCCTTTTTTGTTTTTTTTCCCACATCTTATGACACCTATACCTAACAAATACCTAGTCTCTCAGCCAGTTTGTAATACAAATGAATAAGACCACAAAAAAAAGAAAAGCTTGTTTTCCCTGTGTTAGGAAGGACTGTGGCATAAGATTAACTAAGTTCCTCACAGTTGCAAAGCTTAGGAGCCAAAAAAAAGCTAAGCTAATACCTTAATTACAAGACTGTTTACTTTCCACATTCTCTTCTTTTTCCTTCCTTAGTGCTCAAAAGCCTTATAGAAGAAATCTGGTATTTAACATATTTAAATGATTTTATTTTTTAAAGTAAATTTATTACTAGCAAGGTACTTTAAGCTTGTGATCTATCTAAACTCTGATAAAGTCAGTAACTTAATGGATTCTTCTGTCATTTTGCAATCAAATACATATTTTCAGATTGTATGGAACAAAGATTGTTAGTTAGGAAGCAGAAGAAAGATGAGAGCTTTACATGGATGTCTTGTTTTCACACTTATCATGAAACTTGTGTTCCACCTTCATTAATAACATTAATGTGATTCTCAGAAAACCAAGGACCTCCAGAACAGAAGTGAAATGACAGAAAAGACAATGAAAAAAAGAACTGTTAAAAACTGGGGTGGAAAAAAGGCTTTTAATCAGGAATGGTGTGGTTTCAAAATGTGTCACTATTAGTGAAGGAATAATGTATTCCTCTACTGAGTTTGAAATATCTGAAACCTGTATTATTGAAGGCTTTTTAAAGGGCAGATAAATGAAGAGATGTTAGCTCTACACATTCCAAAGCTTTGCCATTTGCCAGGGTTCTGGGCAACTAGAACCAGTATGAAACTGCAAGATGAAGGATTTACCTAGGTAAGATCAAGTGAAAATAATTCAAATTACAAAGGAACTCAAACATATTTCAAGCACCTTTGAACAAAATTGCTATGTATATGTATTCTGAATTAGCAAGTACAAATAAGAGTTCCACCAGGAAAAAAACAGGAGCTGACTGGTTGGTAACTGCTGGTAACCTCCAGCCTGCAGATTCTGGATTGGAAACCCATATTAATGCACTTAAAGAACCTTGGTCAGATCAGGAAATGAAGCACTGGCTTCTGTTATCTGAGAAGAGTGGCATAATTTCTAGGTTATAGAGAGCAGTGTAATTCTTCTGTCTTGTAATGAAAATACAATACTTTCTTTACAGACTCTGTAGCCCCAACTATAAAGTTCCTTTCCTTCATAATGGGGGCCATAAAGATGGGGGCCTGCACATTTCAAACCTGGATTTGGGCCTACTGCATGTTGACAAGTATATTTTCAGGGAATTTCAGAAATTTTCATAGAAATGTAGACTTTGACTAAGACTTCAGCTATTTTGCATGATCTGGATTCACCTCCCTCTCACTGTAACCAGTATTATTTACCCAAGATCACCCAGGCAGCTATAAAGTGAAAGGCCAGTGTCTGAAGAGCATTTTTCTTCTCTGCCAAGTGTGAAATTCTGAGTTATATATCCCTGTGACTTTGGAAATCTGAGGCTTTCAAAGTACTTCACAAACCTTACAGGATTGATTCCCATAGCATTTTAGTGACAGTCTTGTTTTGCCCCTCTTAAACTCCCTATTTCCATACAAGGGAGCCTGTGGTTGGATGTCAGGCATTCTAACCTCCCCCACTGAGGCTGCTTATGGGCTGTTAGATCAAGGAGAGCAGCTTGGCAGGAATCCTGCAGCTAGGGTATTTATCCATCTTTTTCCCATAGAACACAGCTGGGAAACCAATGGACAAGGGAGAAAAGTAGCTTGCTAAAATAAGACCAGAAAGAAGAGAGATTTAAAACCTGTTATCCTCAGTCCCTGAGTCTTACCCTAACCACTGACACAGCCCATTCCTATTTCTGTATTCAGTGGGCAGAATCACAAATTTTCCTGTGCAAAAAAAAAAGTGTGATGATAATATTGTGCCTATGGTGGAAATATTACAATGATCCTGTTTTTTAAAAGATGAGAAAAAATGAGGATTATGAAAAATTAAGAAGAGTGCACAATCTCATGAATCTCTTGACCCTTTGCCCTTCTCTTGTAACAATCTCAAGTGAATCCAGAATAACTGCCTACTTCAGTTCTTAAGTGTACATCAACTATCAAGTAATTAACCTTAAAGAATGGACTGCATACATTATTAGTTCCATTAACATTGTTATAGATAAACACAGTGCTCTGAAATTTCCCATCCCACAACCTTGGAAGTCTCTCAGGGCAGCTGTCAAAGACCAGTTGCAGAGGTCATTTACAATGAAGCCTAACAAAGCTCAGAAAAATAGAGTACAGGGAACAATGCTGCCAGAAATAGGGAATTCAGCTAACTGCAAATTAATAGCCCTTTTACACCTCTTAATTTGTATGGGTTTATGAAAACATATCATTTAATACCCTTGTAAATCTGTTATCCTGTATATTATGGTATCTTTTTAATTACAATTCTCAGCCTTTTGAAAAACCCCAACCCTCAACCTTTTGGCCTAAAACAACCACCTTAAAATAAGGGTTTGTAGTAACAGTTAAAATAATTTTGAAATACAGAGTAATTAGAGGATCTATTCACCTGTTTTAAGATGACAGTAGCCAGGAAGCAGGCCAATACTCACTGGTTTTGAGAGCCACCAGCCTTCCCAAACTAACCAAAAAAGCTAGGAAAACAGGGAACAACTCCCTTTGCTGTGGATTGCCTTCCTCTGTAATCACCTCATGGTGCTAAGGCATCACATCAAGTATTTGTCCAACCTTAGAGAACTTTCTGTTCCTGATGCCATAAACTGGCAGACTGAAACACTGCCAGCTCTAAACTAGTTATTTGACTAAGTGCTACCCCATGCATCTTTCCTGTTATTTACTTATGCCCCAGGTTAGCCTTTCTCTGATATTTTTTCCTGAGCTTCCTCTTGCAGAGATTATATGCTGTCACCAGCATCTTGAAGCATGTCTAGGCAGCAATGCAAGCAGAACATGGGTAGAATTTCTTTCTGTCTTTGAAAAAATTCCAGCTTTCCTGACTTTTCAGTCTCACCCTTTCATCAGCTGGTCCAATAGGACCACAAACACCACAACCCAAGGTCAACCTGAAATTTGCAGCCCACTCAGCTTTGTAGTAAGAAGTGCTGATGCTGGTGGCAACCTAACTGGGGGCACAAGAGAGCTCAGAGTGTATTCATGGCCCCTAGACGTGTCCAGTTTCCTGATTCTGCTTTCATTATTATGTTGACCTTCACATTTCTTCCACTGTTCTTAGTACTGAAGATTCTTAATGCAAGTGGAGTTAAAAATATTGATAATAGCTGCAATTACCCTAGAGAGTATTACCTAAGCATGCCTCAAAGTTGGTGAAAGAAGTACCATAAATAGGTCCTGGTCCAATAAACAGGTGGAACAGCTTACTTCAAGAGAATTTAAACCTGAGTTTCTTTGCCCTTTCTACATTGGCACACACTACATGTTTTAAATTCAGCTGTATGTATTTTGGAATTACAGGATTAGGATTAAGATCTTCAAAATAAAATGAACAGGATTAGGTCTGTAAAACAAGACCAACTCATCAAGGTATCTCTTCTGATCCCTGCTGAATTTACAGCCATTAATTTTACTCCATGGAGGTGATGAAATGGGATATTTTGGGTAACAAGAACATTTCCATTTGTCCCATAGTTACAAGGATTCAGGGAGAGGACTGGTTCTGTTGTCCTGTCCTAATGGCTTTTCTGCACACATTTACAGGCTATCAGCTTCTTAACAAAGTCACTTAACACTTTTGTTCCAGGCATCTGTTCATTAGTGACTGTGCCAGTGATTGTAGACATGCCATATCTGTTTCCAGATGTCCTGAGAAGCCAATTTAGATGCTTGAGTATTCCTCTTTGTATTCTAGGATATAGTTTTGACAATTTTAATAGGGATTTTTTCAGCTCCCCTGTTTGATTTAGGTGCCTCAGGTGTTAGATCACATAAATAAATCTTTAATTTCCAAGCTTAAATTTCACTTTGTCATGGGGTCTTCTGGAAAGTACCTGATCAGAAATTCTACTCCACATGAGGAGGATTTCATATACATATTCCTCTTTCACTGAGGATACTGCAAATACAACATAAATCAGAAGGATCCTCAAGTGCAAGTCAGGTAGCAGTGGAATCTTTGCCTTCAGGGAGAGGATGGTTATTTCTTTTCCACAGCTTTTATAAATATGCAATAGCTCTCCATAATTTTGTTATTTTTACTATTTTAAAAGAATATCAGAATAGTGGTTTGGGTTCACTCCAGTTGCAGAGGGTATTTATCATTTGGCCTGTGTGTAATGACATATAGATGTAATAATACCTATACACACCACTGACTTCTTAATAAATCAAATTAGTTCAATCATTATGAAACAACAGAGATAAATTAATCATATAATGTCCCTTTTGACTCTAGCCATCACACAAGAATTCTTTTATCAACACATAACTCTAATACTCTCAAATATTCTATGTTTTCCAGACTTTTTATGAACACTTTGCCTATTCCTTTTACATTTCAAGTCTTTCCTGAAAGGTGACTCTCACCAGTAAGGAAATACATGCTCTGAAAGTTGCAGTGTCCTAATCTTAATAGCAGTCTTTATAGTAGCTACTGTTAACACTGCTAAAATACATATTTCTATTTGCTCTTTGGTTTGGGGTTTTTCCTTACTTCTGTGGCCATCAGTTTTTTCACAAACATATAACCTTTCAAAATCTCAGATGTTAAGTTTTGGTGCAGACCAGCCAGTTGAGCTTGTGACCAGTCTTCCCTTTCAGCTGTTCTGTCCTCTTTCTGTTTAACATTTCTAGTGTGACAAAAGATAACTGTAAGGAATAATGTATGTTCTATGACAGGAGAGAATTGTCTTAATCCCAAATTATTTGTTAGCCTCTATTAAGTTGAAGCCAAAATAGTGAAGCACTCAGGTTCTACTCCATTGCTTTGTTTCTTAAGACACCTCAAAGCTGGTTACATACCTTGCTTGCAACATTTCTAAAGGAGGTTGCATCTAAAAACATGCACAGAATTCTCACCATGCACATGTAAATCTTCACAACTGCAGCTCAGATTTTCTGAGGGGCATGTGGGTGTGTTACGGGATGTTTGCACCACTTCACTGCCAAAAAGTTTCTAATAATGCCTCTGATGAACCAACATAGCTTCTCTGCAAGAATATAGAGACATTCACATGTCTATTTATCTGCAATGGATCAGATATAACTAACTTAGTTTTTGTTGAAAAGATTTAAGAACATGACTTAGCTTGTGAAATGACCAACAAGGAGAAATAGCAAGGAAATACCCCAACTAAACAGCAGATCTGTTGCCAAACACAGCAAAAGCTTCTTTGACTTGTATGTAGAGAAGCTTGAGGAAAGAGTTATTAAAATACATTTCATCCCCATCATGGCTTGAAAAAATTACAGTTCCTACTCTGAGCAGGAATGAAAACTTAAGAGGTTTTTCATCCATGAGGTTCTAAATGCTTTAAGCAACTCTTTTCCTAGAAATAGCTTGGTTTTTTTGTGTTATACTCCAGCACTATAAATCTAGCTGTTAAAGTAGGAGGGCAAATGCAGAACTACTACAGAGAAAAGGAAGAAATTGCTTTTCCAACATCCTTTCTGCCCCAATATACTGACCTCACAGGTAGATGGCAGAACACTACCATATGTCAGCTCTTCCCAGACAGCTCTTGTTTTTTCTGAAAGAAATATTGACTAAGCACTAGTTGAGGCTTCTGTGTGTTTACCAAGGATTTCTAGTTGCCTGGCAGCCCAGCTGAAGTGTGAGTGCTCAAGCTAAGGGAATATTTCTAACTATTTTTCTATCCTCTGGTTAATATGAGAAACAACAGATGAAATTAGTCACCTAGCACTTCAAACAGCAGCAGAAGAGTTTATACCCATAAAAATATTTGCCTACTTTTTTAATTAAGCATGTCCTTAAAGAACTGGAGAGGATAATACATGTTTGACTTGACATGGATGTACTCTTCCTGGGATCCTTTTCTATTTCTTACCTTCCATTTGCTATATGTTACTGTAAGTAAATTGCTTTCACCCAAGTATTGAAAACAATTTAAAAAATACCTTTTACCAAACCAAATAAATGTAGAATTCTCCTCCCCAATACAACATATCTGTGGAAAAAGTTTATGAAAGACAGCAGATTCTTGCTGATGCTGACTCCATTTATCTCTTAATTTAAAGAGAGGGAGATAAACATCAATTTTCTTCAAAGGCCATTTTATTCATTTGCTACGTGCCCAAGTAAATCGATGAAATCATTTATCCAAAGCTCACCAATGGCTGAAAATACCTTTCTCCTGATGTTCAAACCCCTGTTCAGAAGTCATACATAAACATGAAAGCTTTGGAAATGTATTGTGGAAGACAGAGTTATGGATTGCCTTAATCACTTGTGCAAAAATTATGTTCAGTATTCAGAATAATGTTTTTGAACTACATGATGAAACACGTTGGAAAAAAACCCCACAAAAGCAACTTGAGTCAAATATTAGAATGTGCATGAATTGATCTTTTATCTTTTAAAAGGACTTATCTTAATCTTTTTTAAATTGCATATTCAAATCCAGCTAGATGATACACCTTCTGATGAGATTATGCATTGATATGGACTTCTTAGGAACTACAGATCTCTGAGAAGAGTACAGGGTCTGCACAATTTAAAACCTCAGTCTCTCATCTTGAAGTAAAGTGTTCCCAGCTGTTATGGTTTGGGTTAGAACAGAATTCATTCTGTTCAGTGAC
The DNA here is from genome assembly GCA_013399015.1 of Galbula dea. Lineage (NCBI taxonomy): Eukaryota > Metazoa > Chordata > Aves > Piciformes > Galbulidae > Galbula > Galbula dea. The sequence goes on along the minus strand of VWZX01004010.1, from coordinate 76,106 downwards.
TTTATTTTCTAAAAGCTATTCCATCCTTTATACATGATATTTCAGCATCGGCTTCCCCCCCCCACCTCAAGCTCTGCAACCCCAAGGTACTAAGCACAGAAGTCACTGCTGAATAACCTACAGACATTTCCAAATCCCAGGTTAACCCTGATTAACAGCTCCTCTGTTTTATTAGTGTGCACAGACACACACACAGATTAGAAATATGTATTTTGGTATTTATGTCAGACCTTAGACAACAGCACTCTCCAAGGTTTTATTTAGTCTGCTCAGCCCTTACATCTAAAAGCAGAGCTAAGTGAAACTCAGCCTCTTTTGCTCTCTAAATATTCTCAGCAGATTTAAGTATCATTAGGACTTGCACTGTTTAAATTTTAATTTCCTTGGGGATTATTTCTTGAACACAGATTTTACTTTCCACAAACATCAGCCACTATTTCTTTAACTATTAGTCTTCACTTCCATAATGCCACCTGCTTACAGAGAATTTGGTCAGTGAGGCAAAGTTATTCCACTTGACTTCTGCTTGTCAGAAGCAATGCATATGAAACAGGTCAAGGAAAAGGCCCCTAAACTTGGGAAAGGTTATCTCACATAAACATCATGCTAATTACTATGTTAACTGTGTATCCAGCAGAAGTAGAGATCCATGTGTAGTACACACATCACATGTACAAACTAGCAGTCTGATAAAGAGTTTTTTCTTAACCACACACTACATGGCATCTTCCTTATGGACTCTGATCTACATCCTTTGTAGGCAATAAAGAACAGGCAGATAATGGGATGGAACACCTCTCCTCTGAGGACAGGCTGAGAGAGTTGTGGTTCTTCCACCTGGAGAAGAAGAAGCTCCAGGGAGACCTTAGTGCAACCTTTCAGTACTTAAAGGGCTTATCAGAAAGATGGGGCAGGATTTTTGGCAGGGTCTGTTGTGACAGGAAAAGGAGTGATGGTTTGAAACTAAAAGAGGGAGATTTAAACTAGATGGAAGGAAGTAATTTTTTATGCTGAGGATGGTGAGACCCTGGCCCAGGTTGCCCAGAGAGGTGGGAGATGTCCCATCCCTGGAACCATTCCAGGTCAAGTTGTTTGGGGCTCTGAGCAACCTGCTCTAGTTGCAGATGTCCCTGCTGACTGCAGGGGGGTTGGACTAGATGACTTCTAAATGCCCCTTCCAATTCTAACCTTTCTGTGAGATTTCATGAACTGCATTGTGTGGTACTTGGCTCCTACCCTGCCTTCCTAAGGACGAGGCAGCAAGGACTGCAGGTCATGATTAAGAGCCACTAATAAGCACCCCTCTGGGAGAGTAACAATGGCTTCAGCAACTCAAGAACACACAGGTGTGTGTCCCTGAAAGACAGAGGCCATGCTATGACTACAATGGGGACAATATGACAGCTATGCAAATGATACAGCTAGGCTTGAAACTCCTAGGCTATGCAGTAACAAACTGCTTATATCCTGTAAGTGACTGATGATATCACCCTGCAGTTCCTGCTATAATAAGTGATTTCTCCTGGCAAAAATCCATTCAGACCATTCATCTTCTCCCTCTCATCAATGGATAGGGAACTGGATTAGCCACAGATCACCACTGTGAAAGGAACTCGTCTGTAAGGGTAACAAAACCTGATCACAACTGCCAGTGAGTCAATAACCCCATGAAAAATACCATTTTTGCTGAGGTTTTGTTATTAACAAAATTCTGTTATCTTCTGTTGGTGGTCCAGAGCAGACTCCTATTAATGGGAATAAACCCTGTGCACACTTCTTATCATAGTCCTCTTTAAGGACAGAAGGAAAGAACTTAAATCTTCAGAAACAGAGAATTTTAAAAAGGAAAAAGGCTTAACAACCATGTTGTGAATTTAGAAACAATGTGTGCTTTCAACTTTATAGTTAAAACACAGAACATTTCAGAAGAGACAGAATGTCTGCAGAAGTAGGAAGATGTGAGAAGTAAGGTATTTAAAAGACTGAAGAAAAGGAATTTGAAACAAATGAAAATAAATTGATTTCTGAATGGTATTTAATCTGTTAAATGATTGTTAAGCTTTTTAAAGGCAAACTCCAACTTTTTGCAAAAGATTTAGGAACTGAATCCAGAACACCAGTCTACCCCAGGAAAAGCCAGCTAGGATAGCCCAAATCATCCCCACTGTTAGAGGTAAGCTACCATGGCCAACACATACCCATGGCCAACACATACCCATGGCCTTAGCTCAGTGGAAAGCTACAGTAGCTGCATTCTTAAAGTGAGATTAACAATGCCCACAGAAGGACCACAAACCATCTACAGTCATCACTATTAGCACTGAAGACTGAAGGAGAGAGTTGTTCTGACCTGAAGGAGATCTGCTCCAAGTTGAAGCCGATTTTCCCTTTGCAATACCAAGATATGATCTTCCTAAGACTTAACAGAAAACCTCAGAGAAGGAAAACAGTTCTGAAATTCTTTCCTAATGTTGAGAAGCAGCCAATAAGGAGGTTAAATCTGAGTCAGCACTGACAATGGAATAGCACTGTTGATGAAAATCATGGGAATTCATTTGTGCAGTGGGGACAAAGAGAGAGAAAGGGGAAGAGAAAGAAACATCACTCCTGAATCCATAGTAAATACAAAAGAGTTGCTGACCTGGTAGCATAATCAAAATAAAACTGTAACAACATAAGAGGTAGGCTCCCAACTGTACTGACTTTGGGCTATCAAACAGGACATAAGAAAACAATTTCAGTATATTGCCTTCAAAATTAACATGTGGCTTTGTAGGTTTTTTTTTTAATCCAATAATCCTCAATTTGAAAACACAATTTTCAACTGCAAGGAAGAATATCTTCAAAGGAAGAACAGGAAGACTGGAAAATGTATGCTGATTATCAAATAGACTGCTTGCTCCCAGCACTAAGCTGCTATCAAAACCACCTTTGAGATAAAAGAAGCACTGATAAGACCCTGTGTGTGCCTTGAAGGATAACCTCTAATTAAGGAACTGTTTTCTAAGGATGCTATAACCTTATTTTTGATTTATGACAAAAACTAAGAGAATACTTACACTTAGTTGAATATTGCTCTTTGTCAATGACCTGTCCACATACATCACCTTACTCCAGCCCTTCTGGATTGTAAAGCTCTGCTATGGACAGGTTTAGCCTTTCAAGTGAAAGGTTCTACTCATTTTAAAAGGTAATTGCACTGAAAAGATAAGCTATTATCATCATTTATTAGCTGACTTCACTGAGTTTAGTGTGTGTGTGCCCTAGACTAAGACATGCATTGATCAGAGCCTCATGTAACATTTCAAATTCAGTAGCCACTGCAGTGTGTTCTAAGATACTGAGCATATAAGCATAGCTATAGGCAGCCCCAGTGTAGCACCTCTTTGGACAGTCCCTCCAATGTCCCATTAAAGCTGCCATTTAATACACTGTGTAGGAACCACCCTGGCTTCCACCCCTGACACAGACACTTCAAATATCTTGGGCTCTGCTGTGTGTATCAAAAAACCCAAAACAGTCTTGTAGAGAGACCCTGGAATCACACCAGGTGCTCACTGAGATCAAAACATCTCAACAGATCATCCACAACATTCTGGAACATTAGTAGCCCATTGCCAAAAACCATCAATGATTTTCTTTTGATTGAGTTAGTTATAAGCTAACAAAGCCAAAAGCTCAGGGAAAATAAATCACATGGCAGTAATTCACATGGATTTTTAGGAATATATGGTCAGATTGCTAATGTGACCTTGGAGAAATGAACTCTGAGAAAATACTAGGGCCACAAACAGAGGGGAAGACTTTAACAACATAGCAAATTTCTTGCTCTACTGATCTTATGGTCTCCTGAACTGCTTTGTTGATGCCTTAGTTTCTGAGGTTTTTGCTATGGACCCCTCAGTGTTTGGAAATGCAGAGTCTGGGGTCTTAACAAGCACTCAGTCTGCTGCCAGAGGCAGTTAAGTAAGTTCTGAGTCCTCATATCTCATGTCATTCAGCAAGACCACACTGCTCCCTAAGTTTGATAAGGGATGGTATATGGCAAAGAAAAAGCAAGTGGCAGATCATCCATCTTGACTGGAGGAGGTATTAGAGTGCTCAGCAGAACAGGTAGCACACTGTATTTAGCAACATTATGTAGGGAATAAACTTGCATAGTTACAGGAATACATTAGAAGTCTAATTAATTTTCATCATATTTGGGTCTGCTAACTAAGATACACATAAATCTAGATTACATAAGTAGGGCTAACAGACAGCTAAACTTCAAAGGTTAATCTGTCTATTTAGAGCTACAGGGTATTCCTAGTGGTTTTTTTCTAACTGGCTTTCTCTTTTTAGTCTCATGACACTCAATTGCTGTCCTGACCAAAAGGGGCCATACTAGGCATGGCTCCAGTGACCATGGGGTTGTCTTCTCTGACAAATAGGCTGCATATGTGCTAATGCTCAGCTACAGGAATCTGATACTGTAAGATCTGGCATCTTGCTAAAACTTAAGATTTCACTGAAAAGGAAAGTTTTAGCTGTTAAAGACTAGAATTCACAAATCTGTACTTACTATTCCAGACTGTCATCTATGGATTAAAACAAATTCTTTTTAAGATATATATCATTAAATGACACTGAATTTGTCTAGGGAGTTTTATGCTCTCATACTACCTCAAGTTTCTTTTGATCATTTGAAAGCAGTCTTTTAGTTACTCTAATAGGTTTAGATTAGCTAAGTGGAAATATTCAGCATGGACACACTCTCATACTCATTGCACTGATCCTTTGAGATTGGTGCAGTTAGCATTTTTCAGATCTCATTCACAAAGAGCTTTACACGAGCATAATGTTACTGTACATTAAATCCAGCTAAGAGAGACATGGTTTAATGCTCCCTAACTTCTCTCATTTGCCAGCCAACTGCACGTAGCAAGCTCATCTGACAAGGTGATCTGTACAGTGTTGCTCACGGTGATTTATGCTGAAGCTTTCTAATTAAATGCCTTTTCCTTAGCATGCATAGCAACATGCCATCAGCCCTCAAGCTTCAGAGCTGTACTCATTTTATATTATCCTTCTATTGACAAAGTAACAGGCCACATGCAGTACGTGCTGATACCCCAAATAAACAAAAGCAAACACTAAATTCTGCTCTAGGGTGTAATACACTGTGCTTGAAGATGATACAACTAATCTTGCTATGTTAACCTTCTGAGACCTGAAAGTTTAGGGAAGGTATCAAAGGGATAAGAAAGTGAAAAGGGGATGTCCTTTGGACAAAAGTTTTACATTCAAAATGCACCTCATGTCCTTGCTACCACAGGTTACTAGGAACACATTGCCCCAGGATGCCTGGCTCTGAACTGGAATGCACTCCATAATGCTGTCCTAGTTTTCTGTCCCTGTCAACAGCCTTAGCTCATATGTTTCCTGTTCTGCAACAGTAATAGAACTTTCAATGCACTGGAAAAATTAAATGAGTGGCAAACCAAGGAAGACCCACAGCTAAAGGAAATAAGTCAAGATGCTAGGATAAAAATTCCATTGGTTAACATTCAAGGACCACTACTTCCAACCCCAATATCAGAGCATCCCAACACATACAAAATCAAGGAAGGGAGCCAGGAGACCTGCGTGGTTAAGTAGAAAACTGCTGGGCAAACTCCAGTGGAAGAAGAGAGTCTATACACCATGGAAGGAGGAGCTGGCCACATGGGAAGAATATCAGACCGTTGTCAGAGGATGCAGGGAGGCAACTAGGAAAGCTAAGGCCTCTCTGGAATTAAACCTTGCAAGGGAGGTCAAGGACAACAGGAAGGGCTTCTTCAAATACATTACAGGAAAAACTAACACTAGAGGCAATGTAGGCCCCCTGCTGAATAAGGTGGGTGCCTTGGTGACAGAAGATACAAAGAAGGTGGAGTTACTGAATGCTTTCTTTGTCTCTGTCTATACTCTTAGAGGCTGTGCTCAGGAACCTCAGACCCCTGAGCCCCCACATGATGTTAGGATACTGGAGGAGTTCTCCTCAGTTGATGAGGACTGGGTTAGGGAACAGCTGAGCCATCTGGACATCCATAAATCCATGGGTCCTGATGGGATGCACCTGCAGGTGCTGAGGGAGCTGGCAGAAGTCATTGTCNTGGTCTGGCTGATTGGGTAGTGAGGTGGATTGGGAACTGGTTGAAGGACAGGAGTCAGAGAGTTGTGGTCAATGGGATGGAGTCTAGTTGCAGGCTTGTATCTAGTGGAGTCCATCAGGGGTCAGTACTGGGACCAGTACTTTTCAATCTATTCATTAATGAGCTGGATGAGGGAACAGAGTGCACTGTCAGCAAGTTTGCTGATGGCACTAAACTGTGTGCAGTGGCTAACACACCAGAGGGTTGTGCTGCCATTCAGTGAGACTTAGAGAGGCTGGAGGGTAGGGCAGGGAGACATTGAATGAGATTCAATAAGGCCAAGTGTCGAGCCTTGCACCTGGGAAAGACCAACCGCATGGACCAGTATAGGTTGGGCACTGACCTGTTGGAGAACAGTGAAGGGGAAAGGGATCTGGGGGTCCTGATGGGTGGAAGGATGACCATGGGCCAGCAGTGTGCTCTTGTGGCCAGGAGAGCCAATGGAATTCTGGGCTGAATTAGAGGGCGNCCAAGATGATGAAGGGGCTGGAACATCTTCCTGATGAGGAAAGGCTGAGGGAGCTGGGTGTCTTTAGCTTGGAAAAGAGGAGCCTAAGGGGTGACATCATCTAGGCATTTAAACATGTGAAGGGTGTGTGTTGGGAGGATGGGGTCAGGCTCTTCTCAGTGAAGCCCAGTGACAGGACAAGAGGCAATGGCTGTAAGATGAAGCATAGGAGGTTCCATGGGAATAAAAGAATAAATGTTTTCCCAGTTGAGGTGTCAGAGCCCTGGCCCAGACTGCCCAGAGAGGCTGTGGAGTCTCCTTCTTTGGAGAGATTCCAAACCTGTCTGTACGCGCTTCTGTGTGACCTGGTGTAGGGAATCCTGCTGTGGCAGGGGGGGTTGGACTAGATGATCTTTCGAGGTCGCTTCCAGCTCCTAACATTCTGTGATTCTGTGATTGCCCAAAAGAAAAAAACAGGCCTCCATTGATTTTTGTTTAAGGCAAAGCCCATTTCTTTAGTACAAAGTTTTAAAGATGAGAAGATTACTATGCAAGTTGCTTCTTAATTCAGCAAGAACTGTATTTGGCCATACATGAAAACATCTGTAATTAAGCAGATGCCTGTTTATTAATTTTTTGAACAGTATATAAGAATTCCTGTAGAATTTAGAAGGGGCTGACAGAGGTAAGAAGGAATGTTCAGCAAGTGTTATAGTTAATTACATATTTAAATAAGTTGAGAGGTGCTTATTACAATCACAGAGTTCCTACTGGCTGGTTAGACCTGTCAGACATGTAATACGCTCCCCACATTCACAAATCTTTTATAAAACCTTTGCAAGTGGAAATTTAAATATGAAGCAAATCCAGTCTCCTGTCTCCTCTCTAAACCCAAGGAAACAGACTCAAGATTTATAGAGATTGAAATGTGGGGTGGTTTAGGCCAGTTTCTTTGATGCTTTATACCAATACATTATTAACATTTGTCCCCATATAGAATTTCATAAAGGTCCAAATATTTTAGCTGAGGTCAGTTACAGATTAGTGCCTTCTCATCTGTAAAGGTGATCTTTGAACCACACATGGGCAGATACAGTCAAAGATATGACTGACTGCTAGCTGAGGCAGTAGTAAGAAACTGAGATCAAGAGGTACTTTCAAATCACGGCTTGCAGGGTTTTTTGCTAGAACAGACTTTTGATGACAGCAGTTTTCCATCTTATTGACAAACTTTGCTTACTTTGATAGAAAGTTGCTTCTTGCAGTAACTCAGCTGAAAATTGAAGTATTGTACAAAGATACTGCTGTACTGAACTCTTTCTACCAAAACAATTCTGTTGCTTTACAGTAGGGCTCAGAATAAGGGAAATGTGCAGGTGCTAGATTTGAAAAGAAGTGCTAAAAGTAGACTTTCCACAAAGAAATCTCTCAGGGATATAAGACACAAAATTTAATTAGCTTTCGCACCAACAAAGCTGTGCCATCCACCTAAGCAATTTCAACATGCCAGTAGGAGTTAGAAAACTCATGTTGGTAAACAAATACCTTTATAAAGATAGGAATAGTTTGTTAATGTGAGAGTGTAATCCCATCACTGTGTGTGATGGAACCCTAAACCCTTGACTAAGCTTCTGTTTTCTACCACAATCCAGCATTCAGAAAGAATTATGAGCAAGTTCACAAGGTCAAGTCACAGTTACAAAGACAGTAAGACAATACAATAGTCAAAATGCAGAACAGTAGCAATTACAGAAGCTGCAAGACTGAACTGGTGAACTGTCAAAAACTCATTACCATCTCCAGAGTCTAATTTTTCTATAAACCCTGTTTGATCTATCAATAAAAATCCCTTCTGTCTTTTTTTCATGCTTCATAGGGTTACAACGGGAGAGAAATGGGGAGACAGAGAAAGATCATTCAAAACTAACACTCCTTAGCATGTATTTCAACTAAAAAAAGTGTTGTCTGCTCTCCAAAGGAAATGAGTCCAACAGAAATTACCTTTGTGCTGATCTATGCAAAAGATAAAGTCATTATGGTTAGAAAAGTCCTCTGAGAGCCTCGAGTCCAACCATTCTTCCAATACTACTATGCTCACCACTAAACCATGGCTCCAAGTGCCACATCTACATGTTTTTTGGAAATCTTCCAGGGACAATGATTCCACCATTCCCCTGGGCAGCCTGTGTCAATGCCTGGTAACCCTCTCAGTGAAGAAATTCTTCATAATATCTAATCTGAACCTCCCCTGGTGCAAGTTGAAGCCATTTCCTCTTGATTCTCTTCTGAGCGATAAACTGACAGGTTATAAGAGTGCCATTAAATCTCAGTTAGCTATCACAGAAGCACACAGTAATCTAGGTTGGAATTGACCCCCAGAGACCATTTACTGCAGTGCTCTCCTTCACATAAACACAATTTCAAATCCAAATCAGCCTGCTCAGGGGCTTGTCCAGTCAAGTTCTAACAATCTCCAAGGGTGGGGTTACCTTCTCTCGGCAGACTGCTCTGGGGATCAATCAATCTCACTGGGAACTGTTCTTTCAAATAGGAATTTCCATGTTGCAAACAACTTGTGTCTTTCAAGGGGTTATTAGTACTTCTGCTACATCAGTCTTACTCAACCAAGACTACCATTTAAAATGAGGTGTTGTGGAAAATTACTTTGTTATTTAGTAAATACAGTCTTTGTTTTCAGTTTGGAAAGTACTCTAAAGATTAAATAGACCAGCAAATGAACCCAGTACCACTTAGGTGAGCTTGTTTGCTTGTGGGATTACGTTATTTTTCCTGGCAAATTGCTAAGAAGCCTGTTACCCAATGCAGGCAGTCATTAGGATTAGAAATGAAAGAAGCAGCTATGTAAAGGACAGGGAAAAAGAATAAGTACCTAAGTGGAATGAATAGGTGTAAGATCTGAGAAAGGAGTCACTTTCAGTAAGCTTCACCATGAGCTGTGCTTTGGAAGATGACAGAAGTGTTAGAGCATTGCACTTCCGTACGCGAAGCAGAAACCGCATCGCTTGCAAGTGTCACGTCGCATTTCTGCCTCTATCGCTTGGTGCACGTGCTGCTACAGCTGCAGGTATGTTAATACCAAATCTGAAAGATGTTGCTTTTTTTTTTCCCCTTTCCCTTAGAATATGAAAAATTGCTATTATTTTCAAAAATCTGCCTAACTATGGACCAAACATATTTGGGTGGAAAGCACATCAAAGACTGGTAGGGGTTGGAAGGGACCTCTGGGGATCTTCTAGATCTAGACATCATCTAGACACCAACAGTGAACCAAGGCAATTCCTGGAGAAGCTGAAAAAAAATATTAAACTCCTTAGCTTTTTCAATCTAAATCTAAATGAATAGTTAACCTTAAAAACTGAGCCTCACGTGAACAGCTTTTAACTGAAATTTGGTTTTCTGGAAATGCTGCTAAAAGAGGCAAAGTGATGTTTAATTGCTGCTGATACCTCTTAAGCCTGTCACACTGAAGCTGAAAGAGGATGACATCCCATGTCCAAAAGGACAGAAGGTGCCAGCCAGGGAGAAAGAGGTTCCACTGGTGTGAGGTCCCTAGTGAATGTAGTCCTGAGTGAGCTGGGAACTGCATTGCTAACTCCAGTTTGGTAGTGACAGTACAGTCTAAAGGATGTACTGCTCCTCTTTATACAATTCTCTTTTCCCTCATTTTGCTTGAACTGCTTTAATATGCCTCATTATGAAAATCCTGTTACACTTTTGAGCAATGAATTAGCAAGTTTAAGTGATAACACATATGCATCTTTACTTCTAGTAAATATTTCATCAAATGACTTCATGTTATGTTGGATTTTAGAAGCATTGTCACAGAGGCACCCAAAAAGCAGACAGCAGTAGCTGCCCAAAATGGGGATTTATTCCTTCCAATAATTATCACTAGACTATATTATCACTTGATACAAAGTGTACTTGTATGCATCTGATAATTACTCAATATTAACTGTATTTCATATCATAGTTTACTTCTCAATTTCTTACTTTGATGCTGACATGAATCAATTTTAACAAAACTAACCGATGCTCTACCAATTCAAATTTCAGTTGATTAGAAGGATCTTGTGTTTCTATGAACACACTAAGAACATGCACAGCTAAGGGTTTTCAACACAGTCACAAAGATTGATGACTCCAAAAATGACAATTGTAAACAAGATAATATACCTGTGAGTCACTTGATGCTCACACATTCTTATCTATACAATTCATATCTTCACCCAGATAACATTAATTTACTGTACTTTATTGCCTTTATCTCTATAACATCACGAAGGACGTGTGTCTAAGGGAGTTTGATGATGACATGCTGTGAGTCCACTATATCAGCATATTCAAAAGGAGTCAACCACAGCAACTTGAGAACTGACAGAAGAAAGACTGCTATTTTGATATTCCACTATAATTTTGATAAGCACAGACTTCTTACGTGTCCAAACAACAGTTAATCTTGGCAATAAGTTCTTTCTAAGTGCATCTTATTTCTTCTTCTAAACCATTTCTCTTGGGTCATATAAATACCTCTCTATATGCTGTGATATACAACACATCTGCAAGTCATCTAAGATTAGCATCCAGTGCTACTAAAAATACTCCAGATTCAGTAGAACAGTTTAATAGACTGCATCTGTAAAAGAACTTCTGCAGAAGTTGATGAGATACTAACCCATCTGGCTACTCTCACTCAGTTTCGTAGCTGGAGAGCTGTGCAACCAATGTAATCCAATTCTACAACTGCATTCTGAGGCTGAGGTTTGATCCTATGATCCTACAAGGATCACTACCCTAGACTTCAGTAGGGCCAAATTTGATCTTTTCAAGAAATTGCTAGGGGAAATCTCATGAGCCAGGGTACTAGAAGATAAAGGAGCCCAAGAGAGTTGGTTAACATTCAAGGACCACTTCTTCCAAGCTCAAGATCAGAGCATTCCAACACATAGAAAATCGAGGAGGGGAGCCAGGAGACCTGCGTGGTTAAGGAGGGAACTGCTGGGAAAACTCCAGTGGAAGAAGAGACTCTACAGGTCATGGAAGGAGGGGCTGACTACATGGGAAGAGTATAAGACTGTTGTCAGAGGTTGTAAGGAGGCAACCAGGAAAGCTAAGGCCTCTCTGGAATTAAACCTTGCAAGGGAGGTCAAGGACAA